>CM032162.1:39780828-39840688 GCA_018901935.1 Pugionium cornutum | reverse complement strand
TGAGTCCCAAGATGAAGAGGACTATGAACCAGAAGGAGAAGATGGTGACATTGAGTACCCTGATGTGGGGGAAGTGCTGGTCACTAGACGTATCCTCAGTGCAATGGTGGATCCTTCAGAGACCATCCAAAGGGAGAACATCTTCCACAGCCGTTGCACCATCAAGGACAAGGTATGTAACCTCATCATAGATGGTGGTTCTTGCACTAACGTTGCTAGTGCATATATGGTTGATAAGCTAGGTCTAGAGAAGACAAGGCATCCTCGACCATATAGACTGAGATGGTTGGATGACAAAGTGGAGCTCAAGATCCATGAGCAAGTCACTGTGCCATTTAGTGTGGGCAAGTACCAAGACCAAGTCATGTGCGACGTGGTGCCCATGCAAGATGGCCATCTTCTGCTAGGAAGACCATGGCAGTTTGACAAAGAGACCAAGCATGATGGCCGGACCAATCTCTACACATTTGTGCATGACAAGAGAAAGGTCAGCTTGGCTCCTCTTACACCTGCCCAGGTACATGAGCTACAACTCCAAATGAGTAAGGAAAAGAAACTTATCAAGTCTAATTTTCTTATTCAACCAAGCCATGTCCGGAGAGCTTTAGCCTCGAAGGATTTAATTTTACTAATGGTTTTCAAGGAAGTGTTGAAGGTAGAAAAATAACAGGTAGAGCTACCTCCTGAAGTAGCAACTCTCCTCAACAAGTTCCAGGATGTATTTCCAGAGGAGATACCAGCAGGCTTGCCTCCTTTACGTGGCATAGAACACCAGATTGATATAGTGCCCAGAGCAGCCCTGCCCAACCGGCCAGCCTACAGGATGAGTCCAGAGGAGTCCAAGGAGCTTGAGAAGCAAGTCAAGGAGCTCCTGGAGAAAGGATATGTTTGAGAGAGCCTCAGTCCATGTGCCGTACCAGTGCTACTAGTGCCCAAAAAGGATGGGACTTGGCGAATGTGCGTGGACTGCCGAGCAATCAACAACATCACTGTCAACTACCGGCATCCAATACCACGGCTGGATGACATGCTAGATGAGCTTAGTGGAGCCACGGTCTTCTCTAAGATAGAACTCAAGAGTGGATACCACCAGGTCAGATGAAAGAAGGTGATGAATGGAAGACTGCTTTCAAGACAAAGCAAGGGCTCTACGAGTGGACAGTCATGCCATTTGGCTTGACTAATGCCCCAAGCACCTTCATGCGCCTTATGAACCAAGTTCTTAGGGCGTACATCAGTAAGTTTGTAGTAGTTTACTTTGATGACATCTTGGTTTATAGTAAGTGCCTACAGGAACACCTCACACATCTTGAGATGGTACTTAAAACCCTTTGACAAGAAGAGCTTTATGCCAATCTCAAGAAGTGCACCTTTTGTACTGATAAGCTTGTCTTTTTAGGTTTTGTTGTAAGTTCACAGGGCCTACAGGTTGATGAAGAGAAGATTCGAGCCATACAAGAATGGCCAACACCAGGCAAAATCAGCCAAGTAAGGAGCTTCCACGGACTGGCCAGCTTCTATAGGAGATTCGTGCCCAACTTCAGCAGTATTGCCTCACCACTGACGGCAGTAGTGAAGAAGAACGTGGGATTCAGCTGGGGAGAAGCTCAGGAGAAGGCATTCAAGGCCTTGAAGGACAGCCTTACACATGCACCAGTGCTAGTCTTGCCCGACTTCAACAAGACGTTTGAAGTGGAGTGTGATGCCTCTGGAATAGGCATAGAAGCAGTGCTAACCCAAGGAGGGAGACCAGTGGCATACTTCAGTGAGAAGCTAGGTGGTGCCTCACTGAACTACCCCACTTATGACAAGGAGCTCTATGCCCTTGTCCGAGCATTGGAAACTTGGCAGCATTACTTGCTGTCCAAGGAGTTTGTGATCCACACTGATCACGAGACTCTCAAACACCTCAGAGGGCAAACCAATCTCAAGAGCAGACATGCCAGGTGGATGGAGTTCATAGAGATCTTTCCGTATGTCATCAAGTACAAGAAGGGCAAAGACAATGTGGTAGCTGATGCACTATCAAGGAGGTTTGCCTTGATATCCACCATGTAGGCAAAGGTCCTAGGATTCGAGCACATCAAGGACCTATACAAGGATGATCCTGACTTTGTTGAGAGCTACAAGGAGTGTGGCACAGGGAGTCATGGCAAGTTTTACATCCATGAAGGATTCTTGTTCCGAGAGAGAAGGTTGTGCATACCACAAGGATCATTGAGGGAGCTTAACATCCGAGAAGCTCATGGAGGAGGACTCATGGGCCACTTTGGTGTCAACAAGACTCTTGCAGTGGTCAAAGAGCACTTCTACTGGCCACACATCAAGAGGACCGTAGAAGCTCATTGTGCAAGATGCATCACTTGCAAGAAGGCAAAGTCCCGAGTGCAACCTCACGGGTTGTATCTCCCACTGCCCATACCTACACATCCATGGGTGGACATCTCAATGGACTTTTTTCTAGGTCTGCCCAAGATCAACCAAAAAGATGCAATCTTTGTAGTGGTGGACAGATTCTCCAAGATGGCACACTTCATTCCATGTGCCAATGTCAATGATGCCACACAAACAGCTGAGCTGTTCTTCAGGGAGATAGTACGGCTTCATGGAGTGCCAAGGACCATCGTATCAGACAGGGACACCAAGTTCCACAGCCATTTCTGGAGGACCCTTTGGAGAAAGCTAGGCACGAAGCTACTCTTCACCTCCATCCTCATACCGATGGCCAAACTGAAGTTGTCAACAGGACACTATCAACCCATCTCAGGACTACAATAGGGAAGAACCTAAAGACTTGGGTGGAGTGCCTGCCATTCATAGAGTTCGCTTACAACCGAGCTGTGCACTCAGCAACCAAGAAGACACCATTTGAAATGGTATACGGCTTCAACCCTCTCACCCCATTGGAGCAAACACCACTACCACCAGCTGAGATGACCAAACTCAACGGAGCATCCAAGACAGAGTTCATAAAGAGGTTACACCAGAAGGTAGCAGAAAACTTGGAGAAGAGGACCGGATAGTACGTGACTCATGCCAACAAGGGAAGAAAGGAGGTGATCTTTCAACCAGGCGATTGGGTGTGGCTACACCTACGGCAGGAGAGGTTCCCAAACCTAAGGAGTTCCAAGCTAGCACCAAGAGGATATGGACCATTCAGAGTGCTCGAGAGGATCAACAACAACGCCTACCGGATCGAGCTACCAGGTGAGTTTAATGTGTCCAATACATTCAATGTTACTGACTTAGCCCCTTTCCATGCAGATGAACCAGTTTTGAGGACAAAACCTACTGAAGATGGAGGGGATGATGAGGACATCAGGTCGTACATCCAGCCAGGAGACTAGACTGGCCAACCAGGAAGCTTGCCCGAGACAGCCGGGCCATCTGGCATGCCTGCCGGTCCAAGCAGTACCGCCGGACCCTCGACCAATAGGACCAGAGCAACCAGCATTGCCGGCGGAGAGGCCCAAGCTTCAAGCACACTTGGTGGGGACGTGGATGACACCGCCGATCCCCTTGGTGATGCCACCAACTCCGGGATCAACTTGGCCGGTCCTGAAGGTATTCCGGCCAGTACCTCGCACATTCCAGCCGGCACAGCCGATCGAGCCGAGTACACGAGCATTTCAACTTCTAGACAAGGAAACTCGGACCAGATAAGCTACCAGCTTCAGGACATGCATCTAGAGGAAGTCTCCACACCAGTAGTGCCACCAGGAGCAATGACAAGGAGCAGATCAAGAGCACTCTCCCACAAGTTCAGCTTATGGGTGGACAAGCTCCTAGAGGAAGATCAGCTAAGGATAATGGGCCAGAAGAGCAAAGAAGAGTCCAAAGGCTTCTCAACAACACAAGGGACATCAGAGACTTGGGCTTTAGTGGCAAGAGAGGACAGGGCCCAAAGATTTTTAACCCTACTCCAAGTCAAAGACTAGGAGCAAGGCGCGTGCATGCTACAAGGACGGCCACCTTCCATTTCTTGGCCGTGAGGTAAGTTAAGGTAAGTCTCAATTCGAATATATGCCTCTTTCTGTTTTGCAGGGTAGGATCTAGATGCTTTACATTTTTGAGTCAAGAACATTTTAGGAATAGGTCCTTTTCGGTTATGCACTTTTGTATCTTTTCCTTTTGTGCACTTTTGGAAACTTTCCTTTTTCTTTATTTGTGTCGACCCTAGAAGGTCAAGCTGTCGAGCATATTAATAAGGCTCCTTCCACCATTGTAGTTCGACAACCTTTTTGATTATTAATAAAGTAGAACTTTTTCCCTACAAGTTTTCTCTCTAAGAATCTTGTGTGCTTAGAACCTAGTTGAGACCAGCCCTCCTAGTTCTAAGTTTGTGATTTATCACGAGGTTCAAGGACCTATTCCTAAAATGTTCTTGACTCAAATGTAAAGCAACTAGATCCTACCCTGCAAAACAGAAAGAGGCATATTTCGAATGTAAACTTACCTTAACTCACCTCACGGCCAAGAAATGGAAGGTGGCCGACCTTGTGGCATGCACGCGCGTAGCTCCTAGTATTCAACTTGGAGTAGGGTTACGAAATGTTGATCCTTGACCTCTTTTGCAACGAGAGCCCAAGTCTCTGGAGTCCTTTGCAATGTTAATAAGCCACTGGATTCTTCATTGTACTCTTGGCCCAATGCTCCTTGTCGTTGGTTTTCTAGGAGCTTGTCTACCCACAAGCTGAACTTGTGGAAGAGTGTCCCTGTTCTGCTCCTTGTCATGGCTCCTGATGGCACCACTGGTGTAGAGACTTCATCCAGGTTCATGCCTTGAAGCTGGTAGCTGAGTTGATCCGAGTCTCCTTGTGTAGAGGTGGAAATGGTGGTGCAATCGCGTCAGCCGGCTGGATTGTGCGTGGAGCTGGCCGAGTTGGGATCGGAGCCAGCCAGATTGATTTGTGAGCCGGCGGCATCACCAGTTGGGCCGGCGGTGTCATTCACATTGCCACCAGTTGGGCAGGAGGTTTGAGCATCTCCGCCAGAAAAGTTGGTCGGCCCGGCCCAGCTGATCATAGGGCCGGTGGTACCGCTTGGCCCGGCAGATGTGCCAAATGGCCCGGCTGTCTCGGGCAAGCTTTCTGGTCGGCCATTTTGGTCTTCTGGCCAGCCAGACGATCTGATGTCCTCATCAACCTCATTACCAACCAAGAACATAGTATAGTCCGAGAGGCCCCGTTGACATGGCCAATGAACAAGAAATTGATAAAGAGGTTCAGGATGGCCATAGAGAACTACCTCAAATCCTTTGGCCAAGATGACAATTCGGCCAGCTCCTCGCACAGTCCAGCCGATCCAGCCGATTGTACTACCATTTCCACATCAACACAAGGGGACTCGGATCATCTAAGCTACCAGCTTCAAGGCATTAACCTGGATGAACTCTCTACACCAGTGGTATCACCAGGAGTAATGACAAGGAGCAGAACAAGGGCACTCTTCCACAAGTTCAGTTTGTGGGTAGACAAGCTCCTAGAAGATTATCGACAAGGAGCATTGAGCCAAGAGTACAAGGAAGAGTCCAAAGGTTTCTCAACATTACAAAGGACTCCAGAGATTTGGGCTTTAGTGGCAAAAGAGGTCAGGGCCCAACGATTCATAACCCTACTCCAAGTCGAAGACTATGAGCTAGGCGCGTGCATGCCACAAGGTCGGCCACCTTCCATTTCTTGGCCGATAGGTAAGAATGTTAAGTTTTCAGTTATACACTTGCCTTTTCTGTTTTGCAGGGTAGGAATTAGAAGTTTTCCATTTTTGAGACAAGAACAATTTAGGTAGAAGTCCTTTTTCGGTTATTGCCTTTTTGTAATTTTTCCTTGTGCATTTTTGTCAGTTTTCCATTTTTCTTTCTTTGAGTCGACCCTAGAAGGTCAAGCTGCCGAGCATATTAATAAGGCTCCTTCAGCATTGTAGTTCGACAACCTTTTTGATATTAATAAAGATAGAACTTTCTTCCTACGAGTTTTCTCTCAAGAAACTTGTGCGCTTAGAACCCTAATTGAGACCAGCCCTCCTAGCTTGTATATTGTGATTTATCACAACGTTCATCATCTCTCGTGTGGTTCACTTCACCTCTCCATCCGTTACTCACCAGAAATCCCCTATCCAGAAGCCTAAGGTCGAGTTTCTCACCTAACCTTCTACAAGCAGCACACGCGTGTTACGGCCTTGTTTCGAGGCTTGTATCACAAAAGCTTTAAGCAAAATCTTCAGAAGGGGAAGAGCTCCAAGATCAAGAACATAAGGCATTGAATAAAGACCAAGAAGATCTTAGAGCAAAATACCAAAACTCAATACATTCCACTCACCTTGCACACACGAAATCAACACATGGTGCGCCTACACGACCGTTTGAGAGTAAGACCAATGTGAGGTCTTTATATTATATTTTTTCAAGTTAATTGGCCCTAAAAATGGCTCAATGTAAGTAGAAATTCAAATATAGACACTTCTAAAAAATATCAACACACACGCCCATAGTTTCCCTTCCTAGGATTATGTACTTTTCCTTTTCGTATAATGTTGTGAATTCTTTTTTTTGTGTGTTTGTGTGTTTCCTTGTTGCATTTTCTTTCATTTATTTTGACCACTAGTTCTAAACTGAAGAACCATTATATAAAGTTCTCATGTTTCCTTGTAACATTTAAACCTTTTGATATTAATAAAGATATACTTTCTTTCCTACAAAGAAACCCTACAAATTCAAGTTTGAGTTCCTAGCCGCCTCTTAGAGTGTGAGCTTCTTGTGCTGTATCAAAGATTATACACCCTTTTGTGGTGCACCACAACTACCCCAACACTTCCATGCCTTTATCCCATGAGAGAGAGCAAGCTCCAACTCGTTAGATGTCCACAACCTATCCAACCAGATGTACCAAGAGAGAGTGACCACCAACTCGTGTCTCGGCCACCCTTGCCACTTTAAGATCCTATAAGGTGTCTTACATCAAATGGTGATCTCGTTAATTATCTTACTTTTTGTGTAATTGTGCAGAGGACAATGACATAACAATCCCGTTAATGCCCATAAACCAGCTAACAAGCCAATGGTGGTGGAAGATCTTTCGAGGTTCCTGAGGAACCTAGTATCATGTGAAAAGTGTGATGTTGTATATGTGTTGCAATATGTATTATAATATGATTGTTATATTACTATTGTGATGTGAATAGTTTGAATGTTGATTGTTGCATTTTCTAAAGTTAGTATTTGTGCATATTGTTGGTTAACAATGTTGGGGATTATGTAAACGGGCATGACCTTCCTTATTTACTAATTTTTTAGACACTCTGATGAGGTCATTGGCTCAAGTCCTGGACGATGGGCCATCCCAACAGATCCGAGGAGCACAAAGACGATCAAGCACGCACAAAAGAACACATGGGCGTATTTGCATGAATTCAAGCCTAACCAAGAAGCGGTCATTAATACCGGAGCTGGCCTATGATCCTAACTCACAGAGGACACGAGGCGACATTGAGCCCACCCCAAACCATGCCATACCAGGTTATACACCATTCATCAAGTTGGTGTAGCCGGAACTTACCTTATTTCGAACTTTCATTACATTAAAGTCTCCAAACATTTCTTTGGCGACCAGAGACTTTGTGCTAATTTTAGGAGCTCCCCTAAACACTCCTAGAAGCCAAAACACGCCTTGGAAAGTGTCTAAATTCATGGTCAAGAATAAGAAATAATGTAATCAAGGCCTTTGGTCAAGTCTTCCCCTATAATTGTTATCATTTTAATGCTTTAGACTCCTACCACTTATGCCCTATAATACTATAATAGGGGCTTTCACTTGTAAGCTTCATCATTCAACTTTTCAAATAAAAACAGCTTGTTTTCTTAAGCTACTACTTCTACAAAAACTAGAGATGTGAAGTGTTTCAAATACCAAGGAAAAGGGTATCATGCGAATAAATGCACCAACAAGAAGACCATAATTTTGTTGGATAATGGTGAAAAAGAATCTGAAGAAGAAGAAGTCTTTTCTGATTTTTTAGAAGAGCATCTTGAACACCCTATGGCAGAAGAATTATTGGTAACAAGAACAACCCTAATTGTGCAAAACAAGACCAAAGAACATGAGCAAAAAGAGAACCTGTTTCAGTCAAAATACCACGTCCAAGGAAAGGTTTGCAGCATCATTATTGATGGAGGAAGATGCACTAATGTGGTTAGTGAAACTATGGTAAAAAAATTAGGTCTAGAAGTTTTCAAGCCCCCAAAGCCTTATAAGCTACAACGGTTTAATAAGTGTGGCGAAATGGAGGTGAGCAGCCAAGTCAAAGTACCTATAAGCATTGGCAAGTACGAAGATGAAATCTATTGAGACTAGCCACATTCTCCTTGGAAGACTATGGTAGTTTGATTGGAAGGTCATTCATGATGGTTACACTAACCATCAATCTTTTAAACACAAAGGTAAGGAGATCACACTTGTTCCTATGACACTACAAAAAGTGTACCAAGATCAGCTTGTGCTAGAACAAAGGAAAACAACTAGAACTCTAAAAGAAACCATAGGTGAAAGTTAAAAAAATGCTAAAAAGGTTATGAGAACAAGAACAAGAAGCACTCAAATTTCTTTTTGAGAAAAGTTAAAGAGAATGTTGTGATACATTCATAGTCACGGAGGTATGGCTTAATCTCTACTCTTGATGCTAAGTTGTTAATCTTTGAATAACTTAAAGAGCTATATGAAACTGATCCTGAATTTAATTACATATACATTGCTAGCAGAAAGTTTTTTTCAGGAAAATACTATATACATGAAGGATTCCTATTTTATGATAATAGATTATGTGTGCCAAACTGTTCAATTCGAGACTTATTAGTTATGCAAACTCATGGAGGAGGATTGATGGGGTAATTTAGAGTTTCCAAAAAAGGTAATGCAATATCATCTCCATTGGCCACACATGAAGATAAATGTAGAAAGATTCGTGCAAGGTGTGCTACATGCAAACAGGCTAAGTCAAAGGTGACCCCATGATTTGTATACTTCTTTACCCATTCCTACTCATCCATGGATTGACATATCAATGTACTTTGTGGTTTGTTTTCCTAGAACTAGGACAAGAAAGGATTCTATCTTTGTTGTGTTTGTTAGATTCTCTAAGATGACTCATTTTATAGCATGTAACAAGACTGATGATGCATTGCATATAGCCAATCTATTTTTTAAGAGGTAGTTTGCTTGCATAAAATGCCTAGGACCATAGTTTCTGATAGAGTCACTAAGTTCTTGAGTTACTTTCGAAAAACTCTTTGGTCTAATTTGGGAACTAGGCTTCTATTCCCTACAACATGTCACTCACAAACGGACGATCAAATTGAAGTAGTTAATAGAAATTTTTCTACTTTGCTGCATGCATTAATCAAACGAAATCTTAGAACATGGGCAGGATGTTTACCACATGCTGAATTTGCATACAACCATTCTATACATTATCCTTCTAAGTATTCTCCTTTTCATATTGTCTATGGTTTCCTTTATATCCTTTAGATCTAGCCCCTTTTCCTTTAAGTGAAAGAGATAGTATTGATGGATAAAGAAATGCTGAGATTTTTAAACTGATCCATGAGAACGCAAGGAAGAATATTGAGGCCAGAACCCAACAATATGAAAGAAAGGCCAAAAGGGAGGCGTGAAATGGTCTTTGAGGTGGGAAACCTCGTGTGGGTTCACTTGAGAAAAGAAAGATGTCCAACTGAAAAGAAATCGAAGCTTATGTCCAGAATTGATGGACCTTTCAAGATAGTTCAGAATATTAGCAACAATGCCTACCAAATTGATCTTCAACGTAAGTTTATTGTGAATTCAAGCTTCAATGTTTATGACCTTATGCCTTTCATTGCAGATGAACCAGATTTGAAGTCAAATTTGATACGAGCATGGAAAGCACAGAACAGGATAAGCTTATGGCTAGGAATGAACCAGTGCAACATGAGGAAGCTCTTGCAGTACTAGATGGACCATTAACCAGCAATCAGCAGAAAACTGAAATAAGCAGCAGCAGCCTACTCAAAAAGGAGAATGCAGAACAAACTCACTTGGGTTTGAATGGAGAAGTGCCTAAAAACTCTGGATTTATTACAAGTCCATGATAACATACAAATGGTTATGTGATGTAAGAGGCCGTATGAGGCCTTACAAAGGTCGAGGGCTGGCCGTGACACAAGATGGTGGTCACTCTCTCCTGTTATGGCGAAGGGGATACGGGTGGGGATCTAACGAGCTGGCAGTCGCTCTCTCTCATGGGATGAAGGCAGGGGCAGTGATGGGGGAGGTAAGATGCACCACAAAGAGGGTGGAAAATATTTGATACAGCATGAGGAGTTCAAGCGAGGAGGTGGCGGCTCTCTCTTGATTGAACTCGCAAAGGGGTTTCTTTCTCCTTGAAGAAAATTGATCTTTATTAATATCAAAAAGGTTGAAATATTACAAGGCTGCAGGGGAACCTTATATAAGGGTTCTTCAGCTTGATCTAATGGCCAAATTAAATGAAATAAATGTAACAAGGAAATCACAAACAAAAAGGAAATCGCAACAACACATAAAAAAGGACAAGTTCATAAACTAATAAATAGGAAAGTTGCAAATTGTGTGTGGGGCGAGGCGTCTAAGTTTAGATTGGCATCATGTTGGGCCATTTTTAGGGCCATTTGTTCCTGCAAAAATGTAATAAATGGACCATACTTTAGCCTTCCTTGCAAATGGTTGCATAGAAGTGTTGATTATGTGTGTGTTTGGGGCATGGAGTGTCTTGGGTCGTGGCCTTGGGCTTTAAAATATTATAAATCTTCATTTAATTCTTGAGGGTCTTGTTCTTAAAGCTTTTTCGGTTGTTTTCTCCATCTTGAATGATGCAGGAACAAGAGGGTTTGTTCGAGCAAGGGGAACTGTTGGAGAGGCTCTAGCAGGCTGTACAACACTTTCTAGAGACTCAGGAGTGATCGGTTGATGAACATATTGATGCTGGCCCTTCAGCTGGTTGTAGAGCACTTTCTGGAGGATCTAAGTGAAAATTGAGTAGAGAAGTGAATCGAGAAGCGCCAGATAGATTATGGAAGGTCTGTGATAAGTCTAGAACAATCAAGTTTCAAGGATTCTCACACAAGAAGGCTAGAGGCGTCAGCTCCTTTCAAAGGAAGAAAAACTAGGTTTTTATTTCATAAAACTTAAGTGACTACATGCTGAAAAGGGACTTTATATACTAGTCCAGCAGCAGGTGCCTTCTAGGGCTGAAAATACATTATAATGGAAGGACTAAATCAAAAATAACAACAAGACATTAGGACCTAATGACAACAGACGCATTCCTACAAAAACAAGCAAATAGACTTGTTAATTGAAACATAGGAATTTTAAATACACACCTTGGTTTCTTGTAGCTCCTTATAATACCTTCTTAAGTTTGTTTAGCAATGATGAACAGATTGTATCTCTACAGCCTTGTAAAACTGGAAGGAATAAAATTGTTGTAGTCTTTAGTTGATCATAGTCTCCTTCTTGTAATTCTTTAGTAAGTTCAGCTTCATGGAATCCTCCATCTTCTATGATTGTTATGAGACTCTCCACAGACTTGTTGAACATCTTACTAAGGTTTCTTGTGATTGATCTTGTTCTTGGAGCTTGTCTTATAATAAGTATATTAATGGACTCTTCCTAAACTTCTAGTGAGCTAGTATTGATGTCCTCATCATCTCCTCCCTCTTGAAAAGGTTCTATCCTCAGAACAGGTACATCCGCATGAAAAGGAGCAAGATCAATAATATTAAAAGTAGGAGATATGGTCATCTCACCTGGTAGGTCAAGGTTATAGGCATTGTTGTTGATCTTCTCTAAAACACGAAAAGGAGCATCTCTTCTTGTGAAAAGCTTGGATTTCCTTTGGTTAGGGATTCTTTCATGGTCTCATTTGCAACCTTACCCAATCCCTAGGTTTTGATGATATGTCTTTTCGGTGTTTACCTGCATTTCTTTTGTACTGCTCGGTTCTCTTTTCCAAGTTGTCCTTGACCTTTTGATGAATCTTCTTAACATAATCTTCCATGGTTTCTCCTTGACTAGACATAACATCTTGAGGTAATGGTATAAGATCCAGTGGGGTAGTAGGAGTAAATCCATAAACCACTTCAAAAAAGTGAAAGTTTAGTTGCTGAATGTTTAGCATAATTATAAGCAAACTCAATGTAAGGTAAACAAGACAACCGGTTTCTTAGATTCTTACTGACTGTGATTCTCAAAATTTTTGAAAGAGTTCCATTTACTACCTCTGTTTGACCATCGGTTTGTGGGTGGAAAGTAGTTGAGAATAGCACCTTAGTCCCCAACTTTTTCCATAAGGTCTTTCAGAAATGGCTTAGAAATTTGGTGTCACGATCTGAAATGAATGTTCTGGGAACTCCATGTAGGCGCACTACTTCTTTAAAAAAAAAGATCATCTATTTGTGTAGCATCATTAGTCTTGTTACATGGTATAAAATGAGCCATCTTTGAAAACTTGCCTACAACTACAAAGATAGAATCCTTGTGGTTGATCTTCAGCAGGCCTAAGACAAAGTTCATAGAGATATCTACCCAAGGTAGGTTAGGAATGGGCAAAGGCATATAAAAACCATAGGAGTGTGACCTGGATTTTGCTTTCAAGCAAGTGATGCACTTAGCACAGAATCTTTCAACATCTCATTTTAGATGTGGCCAGTAGACATGTTCCATAAGTACACTCAATATCTTATCTCAGCCAAAATGTCCCATGAGTCCTCCTCCCTGAGCTTCTCCAATCAATAGCTCTCTCATTGATCCCTGAGGAATACAAAGAAGTTTTCCCTTAAATAAAAATCCATCATGTTGATAAAACATACCAGATGCATCCTTGTTGGCCTTCTTAAATATTTCTTGAAAATCTGGATCAGTCTCATACATTGCTTTGATGTGTTAAAATTCCATAATCTTAGCTTCCATTGTGCTGATGAGAGAATGTCTCCTTGATACAGGATCAGCCACAACGTTATCTTTACCTTTCTTATATTTGATCATATAGGAAAAAGTCTCCACAAACTCAAGCCACTTTGCATACCTCTTCTTAAGCTTAGTTTGTCCTCTTAAGTGCTTGAGCGTTTCATGATCTATATGAATAACAAACTCCTTTGACATTAGGTAATGTTGCCAAAATTCAAGAGACCTTACCAAAGCATAGAGCTCTTTATCATATGTGGGATAGTTAAGTGAAACTCCACTAAGTTTCTCACTGAAGTAAGCCACTGGTTTTCCTCCTTGCATTAGGGCAGCTCCTATACCTGTTACAGAAGCAGCACATTAAATTTCAAAAGTTTTATCAAAGTTAGGAAGTACCAAAATAGGCGCATGTGTGAGGCTATCTTTCAGCTTGTTGAATGCCTTCTCTCGTGCTGGTCCCCATTCGAATTCAACATTCTTCTTAATTACTGAAGTGAGGGGTGCAGCAACAGTACTAAAGTCCTTGACAAGTCTTCTGTAGAAACTAGCCAATCAATGGAAACTCCTCACATGTCTGATTTTTGTTCGGGTTGGCCAATCTTGAATTACTTTTGATTTTTTCTTCATCAACCTTTAAGCCTTGAAAACGTACAAAAAATCCTAGTTGCTGAATGTAGGAGTAAATCCATAAACCACTTCAAAAAAGTGAAAGTTTAGTTGCTGAATGTTTAGCATGATTATAAGCAAACTCAATGTAAGGTAAGCAAGACAACCGGTTCTTAGATTCTTACTGACTGTGGTTCTCAAAATTTTTGAAAGAGTTTGATTTACTACCTCTGTTTAACCATCGGTTTGTGGGTGGAAAGTAGTTGAGAAGAGCACCTTAGTCCCCAACTT
This sequence comes from Pugionium cornutum, assembly GCA_018901935.1. Taxonomy (NCBI): domain Eukaryota; kingdom Viridiplantae; phylum Streptophyta; class Magnoliopsida; order Brassicales; family Brassicaceae; genus Pugionium; species Pugionium cornutum. The sequence goes on along the minus strand of CM032162.1, from coordinate 39,826,817 downwards.
TTTCCATAAGGTCTTCCAGAAATGGCTTAGAAAATTGGTGTCACGATCTGAAAGGATTGTTCTGGGAACTCCATGTAGGCGCACTACTTCTTTAAAAAAAAGATCAGCTATTTTTGTAGCATCATTAGTCTTGTTACATAGTATAAAATGAGCCATCATTGAAAACCTGCCTACAACTACAAAGATAGAATCCTTGTGGTTGATCTTCGGCAGGCCTCAAACAAGTTCATAGAGATATCTACCAAAGGTAGGTTAGGAATGGGCAAAGGCATATGAAAACCATAGGGGTGTGACCTGGATTTTTCTTTCAAGCAACTGATGCACTTAGCATAGAATCTTTCGACATCTCGTTTTAGATGTGGCCAGTAGACATGTTCCATAAGTACACTCAATATCTTATCTCGGCCAAAATGTCCCATGAGTCCTCCTCCCTAAGCTTCTCCAACCAATAGCTCTCTCATTGATCCCTGAGGAATACAAAGAAGTTTTTCCTTAAATAAAAATCTATCATGTTGATAAAACATACCAGCAGCCTTGTTGGTCTTCTTAAATATTTTTTGAAAATCTGGATCAGTCTCATACATTGCTTTGATGTGTAAAAATCCCATAATCTTAGCTTCCATTGTGTTGATGAGAGCATGTCTCCTTGATACAGGATCAGCCATAACGTTATCTTTACTTTTATTATATTTGATCACATAGAAAAAAGTCTCCACAAACTCAAGCCACTTTGCATGCCTCTTCTTAAGCTTAGTTTGTCCTCTTAAGTGCTTGAACGTCTCATAATCTATATGAATAACAAACTCCTTTGACATTAGGTAATGTTGCCAAATTTCAAGAGACCTTACCAAAGCATAGAGCTCTTTATCATATGTGGGATAGTTAAGTGAAACTCCACTAAGTTTTTCACTGAAGTAAGCCACTGGTTTTCCTCCTTGCATTAGGGCAGCTCCTATACCTGTTCCAGAAGCAACACATTAAATTTCAAAACTTTTATCAAAGTTAGGAAGTACCAAAATAGGCGCATGTGTGAGGCTATCTTTCAGCTTGTTGAATGCCTTCTCTTGTGCTGGTCCCCATTCAAATTCTACATTCTTCTTAATTACTGAAGTGAGGGGTGCCGCAACAGTACTAAAGTCCTTGACAAATCTTCTTTAGAAACTAGTCAATCCATGGAAACTCCTCACATGTCTGATTGTTGTTTGGGTTGGCCAATCTTGAATTACTTTTGATCTTTTCTTCATCAACCTTTAAGCCTTGAGAACGTACAAAAATTCCTAGGAATACAACTTGATCAGTGCAAAAAATACATTTCTTAAGGTTAGCATAAAGGTTTTCAGCCTTAAGCATTTCAAGTACCTGCTCAAGATGTTGTAAGTGATCTTCAAAATTAGAGCTATAAATTAGAATGTCATCAAAATAAACGACTACGAACTTACGGATAAATGCTCTTAAGACGTGGTTCATGAGTCTCATGAATGTACTTGGAGCTTTTGTGAGTCCAAATGGCATGACTAGCCATTCATACAATCCTTGTTTGGTCTTCCATTCATCAGCTTCTTTCATTCTCACCTGATGATATCCACTTTTTAGATAAATTTTTGAGAAGATATTTGCTCCATTGATTTCATCTAGCATGTCATCAAGTCTTGGAATTTAATGTCGGTATTTTACAGTGATATTGTTGATTGCTCTACAATCAACACACATTCTCCAAGTTCCATCTTTCTTAGGCACTAGAAGATCAGTAACAGCACATGGGCTTAGACTTTCTCGGATATAGCCCTTAGACATTAAGTCTTGTAATTGTCTTTCCAGCTCCTTTGCCTCTTCTGGATTCACTCTATAGGCAGCTCGGTTTGGCAAAGTTGGTCCAGGAACAAGATCAATCTGATGCTCAATTCCTCTTATAGGTGGAAATCATGGTGGTATCTCTTCTGGAAAAACATCAGTGAATTTGTCAAGAGGCTCTAGAACAGCAGCAGGGAGTTCCTCCTTTTCATGTCCTGAAAACAACACTTCTTTAAAGATCATTAGTAGCACATGTTCTTTAGGATCAAGAGATTTCAAAACAGTGGCAGGTGTTACATAAAGGTTAGTTTTATTTAGCTTTTCTCCTGTAGACATAGTTCGTTGCATCTCATGCACTTCCTACGGAGTTAAAGGTGCTAAGCTATGTTTCTTGTTATTATGCATGAAGGTATAGTGACTTGAGCGTCCATTGTGTAATTCTTCTTTGTAAAATTGCCATGGACGACCTAGAAGTAGATCTCCAGCTTGCATAGGCACCACATCACACATAACTTCATCTGCATACTTGCCTATGCTGAATGGTATAGTGACTTGTTTTGCGATCTTTTGCTCAGTTTCATCGTTCAGCCATTTGAGTTTGTATGGTCGAGGATGTTTTCTCTTTTGTAATCCTAGCTTATCAACCAAATACTTGCTGGCTACGTTGGTACAAAAACCACCATTTATGATCAAGCTACATACCTTATAGTATATTGTGCACCGAGAATGGAAAATATATTCTCTTTGTATAGTTTCTGGTTCAAAAAGAGCATTGAGGGATCTCCTTGTAACTAGAACCTCTCCAGTATTAGGATAATCCACAACTTCTTCCTCAGATTTTTCTGGTTCATCCTTCTCTTCATCTTGAGATTCATATTCGCCATTTGATTTAAGGATCATAACTCTCTAGTTTGGGCATTCTCTTGAATAGTCTTTTCATTGACATTTAAAACAAGTTATGTCACGAGATCTTTGAGTTGGAGTTTTATCTCGCTCTGGTTTGTTGTTTTTAGACGTTTCAGCTATGGATTTCTTGAATTTGGATTCTATGTCGACGGCCTTTCCTTTGTCGGACCCCTTTGAGGTTGTTGATTCCAGGTAGACTTGCTACGATTTATTGAGATAGTCTTCCTTTTTATGTGCTGTTTGGCCTGAACCGCAAGATGCAGCAACTCATCCAGATAATGATAGGTTTGTCTCTCCACTTTTCTATCAATTCGATCTTGCAGACCATCAAGGAATTGAGCCGTCAAATTTTCTTCTAATTATTTGGTCTCCAACCTGTTTCTAAGCATTTCAAACTCATCAAAGTATTCTTCAACAGATTTAGAACCTTGAGTTAGTTTTCTAAATTTCTTCTGCAACTCTCTATAGTAGTATGCAGAGACATATCGCCTCCTTAGTTGGAACTTCATGTCTTCCCAAGTAGTGATCTGACCATTCTATCTCTTCTTCTTTCAGACACATCTCTGGCCCACCAAGCTACAGCATTTTTAGTGAGTTGAGCAGCTGCTAGAGACACTCTTCTCTGATCTGAGTAGTTGTAATACTCAAATATGTATTCCATACATCTTTCCAATCAAGGTAGGCATCTGAATTAACCTTTTCAGAAAAGGTTGGTGTCGTGAGCTTTTTTACGTCTCTATTTCCATGCCAAGATTCTTCTACTCTATCTTGGTCAAGTTGATATTATCTTCTTGGTCTATGATTATGATCAGGTTAGGTGGAAGATCATCTTCTAAGTCAGCTATTTCATCCTTTTCATGATTCACACGTTAGGCATTCACATTTCTGATAGGATTTCTGCGAATTGGTGGTGGTTGTTCTATTCTTTTCATGCGATCTCCTAGGTTTTGAAGTTGAATCTGAATAGCAGCAAGCATCTGAGCAATATTCACAACTATTGGCTCTCCCATACTCACACAATCTGAATAGGAGCGATTAAGCTCTGATACCATATGATGCAGGAAGAAGAAGGTTTGTTTGAGAAAGGGGAACTACTGGAGAGGCTCTAGCTGGCTGTACAACACTTCTAGAGACTCAGGAATGATGGGTTGATGAACATATTGATGGTGACCCTTCACCTGGCTGTAGAGCACTTTCTGGAGGATTTAATTGAGGATTAAGTAGAGAGGTGAATCGAGAGACGCCACACAGATTATGGAAGGTATGTGATAAGTCTACAGCACTCAAGTTTCAAGGATTCTCACACAAGAAGGCTGGAGGCGTCAGCTCATTTCAAAGGAAAAAAAACTAGGTTTTGATTTTATAAAACTTAAGTGATTACATGCTGAGAAGGGACTTTATATACTAGTCTAGCAATAGGTGTCTTCTAGTGCTGAAAACCATTATAATAGAAGGACTAAAGTGAAAATAACAACAAGACATTAGGACTTAATGACAAATAAAATACTCTTAAACTTAACAGTCATATTCTTACAAAAACAAGCAAATAGACTTGTTAATTAAAACATAGGAATTTTAAATACGCACCTTGGTCTCTTGTAGCTTTTTATAATGTCTTCTTAAGTTTTTTCAGCAATGATGAACAAGGTTGTATCTCTGAAGCCTTGTAAAACTGGAAGGAGTGAAATTATTGTAGTCTTTAGTTGTTCATAATCTCCTTCTTGTAATTCTTTAGTAAGTTCAGCTTCATGGAATCTTCCATCTTCTATGATTGTTATGAGACTCTCCACACACTTGTTGAACATCTTACTAAGGTTTCTTGTGCCTGATCTTGTTCTTGGAGATTGTCTCATAATAGGTATATTAATGGGCTCTTCCTCAGCTTCTAGTGAGCTGGTATTGATGTCCTCATCATCTTGAAGCTCTTGATCCGTGGGCATTGTTCCGACCCTCTCTTGTCCATGGTGGGCACCATGGATCCTTGTGGGCTCTAATCATGTAAAGCAAGTTATAGCAGTTGATTTGCAACTAAAGGCAAAAGATATACTTGGAACTAGATGTTCATGGTCGTTGCCAATGGTCACTTGGCCAAAGGTTTGGGTAAGATCTTCGGTTGATCGATGTATCATGGCTGGTGGGCCATCTATGCATGTGGTACCAGTTCTGGCAAAGGTCTGACAGGTCTCTGGCCATGTCATTACCTCATGGCCATGTGATTTGAGGTAGTTCTCCATGGCGAGGTTGAACCTCCTCCTCCGTTGTTTGCTCATAGACCATATGGCAGGCACCTCTCGTACTGCAAGCCATGGCTCCCGTCCGTGATCGGTACAGTGGTCCTCATCAGTATGTGATCCATTTGTACTCTTTTTCTCTTATCCAACTTTTTTCCCATTGAGTTTTCTTGGTAAAGTTTTTAATAAGGCAAATGAATCACATTACAACCAACCCAATTTGTTGCTTAATTCAAAATGAGTCCACTTCAAAATGATCAAGGGGAGGGTGAGGTGTCCACATTCATGGTCAAGAATAAGAATTAACGTCTTCAATGTCTTTGGTCAATTCTTCTCTTGTAATTGTAATCATTGTAATGCTTTAGGCTCCTCTCATATACGCCCTATAACACTCTAAATAGAGGCTTTCACCTGTAAATTTCATCATTCGAATTTTTAAATAAAAACAACTTATTTTCTTAAGATTGAGAGTGTTTTTCTTCTTAAATTGATTGTATGTGTGTATGTAATATCCTTCAATCAACATTCAGTACCCTTGGTATGTAATATCTAGCTACTATCTTAGATAAATCAGTAGTCTTTCCGCATCTTTTGTGTGACCCTTCAATACATACTCTTTGAATAGATTGAATTTCAATTTATTCTGTTGGAAATCTTATCCAAACCGCATTCAGAAGTGCATTCTTTGGGAGGTTTGTATCATTTGGTATCAGAGCACACTTCTGATCGGTTATCCCTATCCCTTATCTCTCTATATCTCTATTTCCATCTGCATATATTGCATTAGCTTGTGTGTATCAATTTGCATTAGTTGATTAATCGAAAAAACCTATTCATATAATTCCATTGTTATTTCTTTACAAGATTACATCAGTTTTGTCACATCAAAATCGATCCCAACCCATTGCATTTGCACATTAGAAAATAACACACTCGCAACTCTTTATCTTCCATCAAAATTTTGTTGTATAGAACAGGTGCTCTTAACACGTTTGTTAATTTTATTTGTAGCTATGTCAGGAGAAAATCAAACTTCAGAAGAACAAAACTTGTTAATGGAGGCTCTAGTGGTATAAATGAAAAAGGCATTACAAATAGAGCTGGAAGCCATTCATTGGAGGTTTGATGACGTAGGAGAACAATAGTAACCAAGAAGAAGGTCCAAGGAGAACTAGGAACCCCTTGAGACATGGCCAAAATGAAGAAACATAAACTTACTATAGTCGTGGCAGTGAAGGGAGTAAGAGAATCCAAAGGAAGCCTAGGTGTGTAAGAGAATAAAGGGGTCAGCCTAATGAAACCTTATGTGGCTCAAACTTAAGAAACCATCATTTATGGAAAATATGATCAAGATATTACCTGGAATGAGAGAAGAAAATCGAATTGGTCTTTGATTATAAGTACTATTATGAGTTCAACAAGGTCCGGGTAGGTTCCACTGAATTTTATGGGTATGCACTCAGTTGTTGGGATCAATTGGTAACTTCCAGGAGACGTAATGGTGAGTACCCAATAGAGAAATGGGCTGAAATGAAAGCTATAATGAGAAAAAGGTTTGTGCCCAGCCATTACCACTCAGAACTTTACTAAAAATTAAGGAGACTCAATCAAAGAAGCCGAAGTGATAAGAAATCTTACCAGAAGTTGGAAACCCTCATGATCAGGGAAAACACTTCATAAGATAGAGAAGCTACTATGGCAAGATTCTTAGGAGGACTCATCCGTGACATTCAAAATAGAATGGAAACGGAACATTATGTAGAGCTAGAGGAAATGTTGGCTATATTGGTAGAACATCAGTTCAAAAGGAAAAGTTATACTACGACAAGCTATGGATCAGTTAACAATAATCCTAACTACCAAAGGGAAAGAAACCATATTGCTAAAGTAAATCCCAAACTTCAACAACCACTCAAGATGTCAAGGGAAAATCTGAAGCTACTAGTTCTACTAAAAGTAGATATGTGAAGAAGAGGGTATCATGCGAATGAATGCACCAAAAAGAAGATCATGATTATGTTGGATAATGGTGAAACATAGAATTTGAGGAAGAAGAGCAAGTCTTTTCTGATTCTTCAGAAGAGTAACTTGAGCCTCCTATGGCAAGATAATTATTGGTAACAAGAAGAACCCCAAGTATGCAAAACAAAACCAAAGAACATGAGCAAAGAGAGAACTCGTTTCACTCAAGATTCCACGTCCAAGAAAAGGTTTGCAACATCATTATTGATGGAGGCAGCTGCACTAATAAGGCTAGTGAAACTATGGTAAATAAGTTAGGTATGGAAGTTTTCAAGTACCCAAAGCCTTATAAGCTGCAATATAATTGCTTTAATGAATGTGGCGAAATGAAGGTGAGCAGCCAAGTCAAAGTACCTATAACCATTGGCAAGTACCAAGATGAGATTGTGATTTTTTACCAATGGAGGGTGGCCACATTCTACTTGGAAGACCATGGCAGTTTGATCGGAAGATCATTCATGATGGTTACACCAACCATCAATATTTAAAGGTAAGAAGATCAGATTTGTTCCTATGACACCAGAGGAGGTGTACCAAGATCATCTTGTGCTAGTACAAAGGAAAATAGTTTGAATTCTAAACGAAACCATAGGTGAAAGTTCAAAACATGCTAAAACAAAAGGCTGTGAGAACAAGAACAAGAAACACTCAAGTTTTTTTGTGAGAAAAGATAAAGAGATTGTTGTGACATATGCATTGTCACAGAGGTATGGCTTAATTTCTACTCTTGATGTTATGTTGTTAGGATTTTAATAACTTAAAGAGCTATATGAAGTTGATCTTGAATTTAAAGACATATACATTCGTAGTAGAAAGTTTGATTCAAGAAAATACTATATGCACGAAGGATTCCTATTTTATAATAATAAATTATATGTTCCTAATTGTTCTATTCGAGATTTATTAGTTGGGGAAACTCATGGAGGAGGATTGATGGGATACTTTGGAGTTGCCAAAACTATTAAGGCAGTGCAAGATAATTTCCATTGGCCACATATGAAGAGAGACGTAGAAAGATTATGTGCAAGGTGTGCCACATGCAAACATGCTAAGTCTAAGGTTCAACTCCATGGTTTGTACACTCTTTTACCCATTCTTACTCATCCATGGATTGACATATCAATGGATTTTGTTGTTGGTTTGCCTAGAACTGGGACAAGAAAGGATTTTATTTTTGTTTTAATTTGGTTGATACATTCTATAAGATTACTCATTTTATAGTGTGCCGCAAGATTGATGATGCATTGTATATAGCCAATTTGTTCTTTGAAGAGGTAGTTCGCTTGCATTGAATGCCTAGACCATAGTTTCTGATAGAGACACTAAGTTCTTGAATTATTTTTGGAAAACTCTTTGGTCTAAGTTGGGAACTAAGGTAGTATTCTCTATAACATTCACCCACAAACACATGGTCAAACTGAAATAGTTAAAAGAATCTTGTCTACTTTGATGTGTGCATTAATCAAACGAAATCTTGGAACATAGGAAGAAATGTTTACCACATTCTGAATTTTCATATAACCATTCTATATATTATGCTTCTAAGTATTTTCCTTTTCATATTGTTTACGGTTTCAATCTTTAATCTCCTTTGTATCTAACCCCTTTGCCTTTAAATGAAAGACCTAGTATTGATGGATAAAAAAAGGTTGAGTTTTTTAAATAGATCCATGAGAATGCATAAAAGAATATTGAGGCCAAAACACAACAGTATGCAAGAAAGACCAAAAAAAGGAGACGTGAAATGGTGTTTGAGGTGGGAGACCTTGGTGGGTTCATTTGAGGAGAAAAAGATTTTCCACCTGAAAGGAAATTCAAGCTTATGTACACAATTGATAGACCTTTCAAGATCGTTCAGAAAATCAGCAACAATTTCTACCAAATTGATCTTCAAGGTAAGTATAATGTGAGTTCAAGTTTCAATGTTTCTGACCTTATGCCATTCATTTCATATGAACCAGATTTGAGGTCAAATCTTTTCAAGAGAAAGGAGATGATACGAGCATGAAAACACACAAAAAGATAAACTTGTGGTTAGGAATGAACCAGTGGAACATGAGGAAGCTTGTGCACTACCACTTGGACCATTAACCCGAGTCAAGACCAAAAAACTCAAAGAGACAATCAGCAACCTACTCAACAAGGAGAATGCACAACAAACTCATTTGGGTTTCAATGGAGAAATGCCTAAAAACACTATGAATTTACTACTAGTCCAAGACAACATACAAATGGGTATGCTATTTGTACTTTTTTCCCCTTATCCAAGTTTTGTTCCATTGAGTTTTTTTGGTAAATTTTGTAATGAGACAAATGAAACATATTACAACCACCTCAATTTGTTGCTTAAAATCAAAATGAGCATACTTCAAACTAATCGAAATTGGCATCATCAAACCCCTTCTAATTATAATCATTTTAAAATTTTAGACTCCTCTCATTTATGCCATAAAATAGAGGTTTTCACTTGAAAATTTCATCATTCAATTTTTCAATTAAAAACAGTTTTGTCTTAAGATTGATAGTGATTCTTTTTTTTAAAATGATTATTGGTGTGTCATATCTTTCAATCAACATTTAATAGTCTTAGTATGTAATATCTAATCTATTATTTTAAGTAAATGAGTAGTCTTTTCATAGCTACTATGTAACCCTTCAATCCACACTTTTTGAAAAGATTGAATTTTGATTCATTGTATTGCAAAACCGTCTTCTGAAATGCATTATTTGGGAGGTTCACATCAAATTCAATCTTACATCACACCTCCTCTTTTCCTCTTTTTAGTGTGTACTGGTGAATTTGCATGTAGTTCAAGTTAGAGTGGGAAACCTAAGATTCAAAATGATCGGGGCGAGTGTTACTAACTCTAGTGAGAGCGACAAACAAAAAGAGTTACAGATACATTTTGATGTTTGTTTTACAGTACTCAGCAGCCAGCAACACATCGATCAAATCTTGTGATACGTATGAAAATAAGCACCCTCCCATATTATATCAATATCAGAGAAGGGCTAAGAAAGGGGAGAGTAGGGGACAAGAAAGAGAAGGAGAAGGAAAGAATCAGGGAGGGAAAAAACCTGGAGTAGGAGACATAGTGGGCCCTACTCAATAAGGAGAAAGTAACCAAAGTCAAATGAAGCAATCCCAAGGTGGTTAGTGGCAGGTGGGAAAATCGTAAGGTGAGAAAGAGGGAGAATAATTGGAAGATTTGGAAAGAGGGAGAATATAAAAGGGAAGTCAAGAGCAGCAGGGGGAGGATGCCATTTTTCTGGGAAGAGTGGATAATTGGAGTGGTAAGAGAGAGTGTTCATTTTCTCTTAATATTGTTGCATTTCTGGGATTTGTAACAGAATATTGGTTTGATCGATTTCTAATCCTAACAACTTGGTATCAGAGCAACCGATTCTGAAAGAAGATCATGGGTAAGAAGGCTGATGCTGGAAAAGAGGTGGAGAATGCTCTCAAGGAGCAGGTGGATAGGATGCACGAGAAACTGAGCATGATGGACGAACTGGTAAGCAGAGTAGACGGCTTACAGCAACAGATGAGCAAGCTTGCAGTTCTCGATCGTCTGGAAGAACTGTTGAGCCAGGGAGAGCTCAAGTCTGCCCTCACAGGAAAAGCGCAGATGGGAGACGTGCCAGAGAAGGGCAGCGCTGCTACCCATACCGCTTTCCGTGCAGGAGCGACCGAGTTAGGAGAAGGGTCTCGAGCGAGTGAGACGATGATCGCCGCTCGTACAGAGCCGGTAAACCGCAAAGTCGAGTTACCTATTTTCGACGGCAATAACGTCGACACGTGGTTATTTCGGCTAGAGCAATACTTCGAGATGAATGGGATGGGACGGGAGGAGAAACTCCACGTTGCTGCCATGAGCCTCGACGGGGAAGCGCTGGAATGGTACCGTTGGGAACGTGAGCGCAATCCTTTCAGAGAGTGGGAACAACTGAAGGAGCGGGTGGTGGAAAATTTTTCTCCGGGAGGAGTAGCAACTCCGGAGGAGAGACTGGTTACGTTGAGACAGGAGGGCAGTGTGCGGGACTACTGCCGCAAATTCAAGATACTTGCGGCGCAGTCAGGAGGTGTGCGGGAGTCGATGCTCGAGACATTGTTTCTCACCGGACTCACGCCGACGCTCCGACTCGGGGTGCGATTGTTCGAGCCAAGAGGACTCGACAGGCTGATGGTGGTGGCCCAAAGAATGGATGAATGGGCCCAGTCAGGAGGTGGGCCTGAGTGTGCAGGAGGAGTGAGTCGAGTGGGCCTATGGCCCAGAACCTTGGAGCCCGAAGTGAAGCGCAACCCACAGACCACATGGGCGCGTAACCCTAATTCGGGAACACTCCCTGCACGCCCAGCCCCGCGAGAGGGAAAGCAGGAGACCTACCCGAGGGGAATTCCGGCCAAGGTGGACGATCGCCGAGCTCCATTCCGGAGAATCTCGGAGCTAGAGCTGAAGGAGAGGAAGCGGATGGGCTTATGCTTCAAGTGCGACGAAAAGTGGAGCTCAGGCCATAGATGCCGTTATCGCGAGCTTCAGGTGATCGTGATACAACCGGATGGATCCGAAGAGGAGATTGGAGAACAGGAGGAGGGAAATCCGGTGGAAGAAGAGTACGAGGAGGTAGCGACACACTTAGCAGAACTCTCGCTCAACTCAATGGTCGGGATTTCTTCACCGCGAACGATGAAGATGAGAGGAGCGATACAGGATCGCGGAGTCGTGGTATTAATCGACAGTGGGGCATCCCATAATTTTGTAGCTGAATCGATGATGGAGCAGTTGGGTCGCAAAGCTGATCGAACACGAGGATATGGGGTATTGCTGGCCACAGGAATGTCGATTCAAGGAGGGGGCGTTTTCAAAGGAGTCACATTGGAGATACAGGGAGTACAGATCGTGGCTGATTTTTTACCTATACAGCTGGGAAACGCGGACGTAATATTGGGAATGGAATGGTTGGAGTCATTGGGGCATATGGAGGTCAATTGGAAGCTGCAGGTGATGCAGTTCGAGCTTAATGAGCAGAAGGTAACATTGAGAGGGGAACCTGAATTATGCACCGCTGCCATTTCTTTAAAAGGAATTCAAAAGGCACTCCATCAAAAGGAACCAGTGATGATAGTAGAATTGGGAGAGGTAGTAATGACAGAAGAGGAAGGAGAAGGCAACACGCCGGCAGAGCTGAGAGGAACAATCAGTCAGTATCCAAGGGTGTTCGAACCGCCATATGGGTTACCACCCTCGCGTGGAAAGGAGCACGCGATCGTGCTACGGGCAGGAGCAGAACCTGTTAAGGTACGTCCTTTCAGATATCCTCAAGTGCAGAAAGAGGAGATAGAGAAACAGGTTGCAGATATGCTCGCGGCAGGGATAATTCAACCAAGCGAAAGCCCTTTTTCGAGTCCAGTGCTGTTGGTAAGGAAAAAAGATAAGAGTTGGAGGTTTTGCGTAGACTATAGGGCGCTAAACAAGGTAACAACCCCCGATAGCTACCCTATACCCATGATAGATCAGCTTCTCGATGAACTCAACGGGGCTACGGTTTTTTCAAAGCTAGATTTGAGGTCAGGATACCACCAGATTCGGGTCAGAACGGAAGATATACCAAAGACTGCGTTTAGGACGCACGATGGGCATTACGAGTTCAGGGTAATGCCGTTTGGACTCACTAACGCACCAGCCACATTTCAGTCATTGATGAATGACGTGTTCCGTCCTTTTTTGCGAAGGTTTGTTTTGGTATTCTTTGATGATATTCTGGTGTATAGCAGGGATATGGATACACATCGTGAACATGTGGAACAAGTTCTGAAGGTATTGGAGCAGCAACAGCTATATGCCAACCGAAGAAAATGTCAGTTTGGAAGTCTGAAAATTGAATATCTGGGGCATGTGATATCGGCTGCTGGAGTAGAGGCGGATGCGGCAAAGATAGAGGCAATGGTTAAGTGGCCCCTGCATGGTTCAGTCACTGAATTGAGGGGATTTCTGGGGTTAACCGGGTACTATCGTCGATTTGTGAGGCACTACGGCATAATTGCCAAACCTTTGACTACTCTCTTGAAAAAAGACCAGTTCGCGTGGACAGAGGAAGCTACAAAGGCATTTCAGCAGCTAAAACAAGCAATGGTGGAGGTACCAGTTTTACGATTACCGGAATTTCAGGAAACGTTTGTACTAGAAGCTGATGCGTCCGGACACGGGCTGGGGGCAGTGCTAATGCAACAGCAACGACCAATAGCGTATTTTAGTCGGGCATTAACAGACAGAGAGAAGCTCAAAGCGATTTACGAGAAAGAATTGATGGCAATTGTCTTATCAATCCAGAAGTGGCGACACTATTTGATTGGTAGGAAATTCGTGGTCAAGACAGATCAAAGAAGCTTGAGGTTTTTACTGGAACAACGGGAAGTGGGGTTAGAGTATCAACGATGGTTGATCAAGCTGATGGGTTTTGATTTTGAGATTCAATTTAAACCAGGTAAGGAGAACCGGGTAGCTGACGCGCTGTCCAGGTTCACTAACGTGACTGCGCTCATGGCGATAACAGTTCCGACAAATCTTCAACTCGAGGAAGTAAGTCAAGAGGTCGAACAGGATAGCGGGTTACAAAAACTCTTGGCTGAACTACAGAAGGATCCTCGGACTCATCCAGATTATGCTTTAATTCAAGGGCGACTGTTAAGAAAAGGAAAATTGGTAATTGCCCCAGGTTCGCCATTGATCCCCTTAATAATGCAGGAATACCATGGAGGGAAGTGTGGAGGTCATTCGGGGTTTCTAAAAACTCAGAAAAAAGTGGCAGAACAATTTTATTGGAAAGGGATGATGACAGATATTCGGCGATTCGTGGCTGAATGCACAGTTTGTCAGCGACAAAAGTACTCGACTTTGGCTCCAGGAGGATTGCTACAGCCGTTACCAATACCTGTGCAGATTTGGGAGGATATTAGCATGGATTTTGTGGAAGGAATGCCGACATCTCAAGGGAAAAACTCCATTTTCGTGGTGGTGGACCGGCTCTCCAAATACGCACACTTTGTGGGGCTGAGGCATCCCTATTCGGCTATTGACATCGCAACAGTTTTTGTTCAGGAGATAGTACGCCACCATGGATTCCCTAAAACCATTGTGTCTGACCGGGATAAGGTATTTATGAGCACCTTTTGGAAAGAATTGTTTCGATTGACAGGGACTTCTCTCCGTTTCAGCACCGCATACCATCCACAATCGGACGGGCAGACAGAGGTGGTGAATCGCACCTTGGAAACATATTTGAGGTGTTACGCGGGAGAAAAACCGCGCACGTGGATGACATTCCTGGCCTGGGCAGAGTTTTGGTATAATTCCACCCATCACTCGGCAATCCAAATGTCTCCATTTAAGGCAGTTTATGGTAGGGACCCTCCAGGGCTGGTCAAATTCGAACAAGGGTCGACAGTCGTCCGAGAGCTGGAGGAGCAGCTGTTAGAGAGGGACACAACACTTGAGCAGCTCAAACAGCATTTGATAAGGGCTCAACAGGTAATGAAAAAGACAGCTGATGGTCACCACCGAAATGTGGAGTTTCAGGAAGGTGATTGGGTCTATCTGAAAATAAGGCCATACCGACAGAAGTCCTTGGCAAAGAGGGTCAGTGAGAAGCTGGCAGCAAGGTACTACGGCCCATATGAGGTGGAATCTAAGATCGGACAGGTAGCATATCGATTGATATTACCACCATCATCAAAGATTCACAATGTTTTCCATGTCTCTCTCCTTAAAAAGGCGGTGGGAGATAATGGCAGTAGCTCACCCCTACCTCGTCATTTAACGGCTGATTATGAATTAGCTATGGAACCGGATACAATCCTTGGATCCAGACGCAATCCGCAGACAAGGGAATGGGATATTCTGGTACGATGGAAAGACTCAGCTGAGCAAGAGGATTCTTGGGAGTCACTGGCGACTTTCAAGACAGCTTTTCCAACATTCAATCTTGAGGACAAGATTGATTTGGAGGGGGGGGATGTTGATACGTATGAAAATAAGCACCCTCCCATATTATATCAATATCAGAGAAGGGCTAAGAAAGGGGAGAGTAGGGGACAAGAAAGAGAAGGAGAAGGAAGGAAGCAGGGAGGGAAAAAACCTGGAGTAGGAGACATAGTGGGCCCTACTCAATAAGGAGAAAGTCACCAAAGTCAAATGAACCAATCCCAAGGGGGTTAGTGGCAGGTGGGAAAATCGTAAGGTGAGAAAGAGGGAGAATAATTGGAAGATTTGGAAAGAGGGAGAATATAAAAGGGAAGTCAAGAGCAGCAGGGGGAGGATGCCATTTTTCTGGGAAGAGTGGATAATTGGAGTGGTAAGAGAGAGTGTTCATTTTCTCTTAATATTGTTGCATTTCTGGGATTTGTAACAGAATATTGGTTTGATCGATTTCTAATCCTAACATCTTGTTTGTTGTGGTTTTGCCCCAACGAACACTTTCAACAACATATTTCAGTGACTAAATATTATACCTTTTTAAAACTTCGAATTAGCAATAATCACGAGCTACCGATGCAAATTATCGATATTACTGTAATTCGATGTTGATCACTAATAATGTAAAACGAACATGATTAAAATCATTTTCAAGTTCGCCAACTAGAAAACGGACATGATATGTCAATGTCATAGGAGCTAGCTCTGCTTGTCTTTCCTTTATTTGCTTGAAACTTTGTTGACTGATTTCCATTTTGAAAAGTTGTCTCCCTCAGAAGGTAACATCTGTACGTAGCTTTGCAGTCTCGAATTGTCTATGTTCTTGGCTCCGGATTCTGAGTAGACGTCAACCTGAAAGCATAGTTTAATGATTTCGGTACATATGACGAAAGACTGGTATTTATTAATTGATCTAGTGAGCACATGAACATAAGATGTCTACGTCTTACATGGATGACAACAAAGAAAAAAAAGCTAGAGGTTAGTCTGTATCTTTCTTTATTCTCTCTTTTAGTCTTCCACTTACATTACGTTCTTCATACTCGATCCCACGATGAGAGAAAAAAGGTGAGAGATTGATTGAATTTTTGAAAAACTAATAAGGATATATGTGTTCTATGTGATTAGAGGTTTCTTGGCTATTAAGTTTTTGGCAAGGAATCCCAAGACATGAAAAAGAAGTTCGTTTGTTTTATTGACCACATTTCGTAAGAGAATCTCGCACGTAAGATTGTTTCTTTGTCTATCAGTCTATTTCCAAGAAAGATATTTAATTTGGCTGTACTTTGTACTATAAGAAAAACGATTTTAGTTCTTTACCAATCTTTTTAAACCGTTTTATAGTCATTTCCAAAATCGGGTCTGGGTCTAAGCAAACCAAATCCGTGCTTATATCCCTCAATATTAATACAAAAAATCAACTTTTATTTTAAAAGTACTTAACACAAATGATAAATAAAACTAAATTGTTTGCTTGAGTTATTCAGTTCGAGTTCTTATACCATCAAAAGTTTTAAAAAATTAAAACGGTCCATTTTTTGTAGTATAAAATGGCTTATTGTTTTTTTTTTCTTGCGGTCCTATTAAATTCAGGGTCAGCTCTGGTACCCGTTTCTTGTAGTTATTGATATACACTCTTGTGTTACAAGTTGATACCAGAAGTGTACGGACATTGAAACTAAATGTAGGTAAAGAGACTGAGTGCAGTTACAATGGTACCAACATACAGTAGCGTTTAAATCTTTGTTCTATAAGCTAGTATCCATGTAGCTTTACTTGGAAATATGTTTTATATAAAAGTAACAAATAAGATCTCATGGATTTTAGAGTGTGAACCGGTTAAATGCACTATTTGGTGATATAATTAAAACTAGATAATTTGTTTATCCTTTGTTCTGATATAACGTATTATAAATTTGAGTAATTATTACATTCGATTAGTATGTTTTGTGTATTATTATAATGTATGTTTATTATATAAAATGAGTATTATTTATATTTTATTTTTTTAACACTATTAAAATTATATTTTTAAATTTTTAATATGATTACGCTTTATTTTTTAATCAAATTATATTTGAACTATATTTTTGTAAATTATATATTTAAATTTATGGATTTGTATATGATATCATTTTTAACTATTAGCTTTGGATCAATTTTGGCTATATGTTTTTTACAATTAAGTTTTATTTTTAATAATTAATTTCTTAAATTAAAAAATTATATAATTTGATTTTGATTAAAACATGAATAATTTAATAGAAATGTAAAATTAATAATCATGACTGACAAAATAAAAAATATTTATCATAATTTACTAAACCAAATTAATTATGTGAAACAACTCTAGATGTATAAAAACTCTATAAACCATAAAACTGAAAACATATATTACATTAAATAAATCTAAAAAATATACCAAAACACAAACTACTCGGGAAAAAAAATTTTGAACATAATATTTTCTGTGAAATTTTCCTAGTTTTACTTTGTTGGTGATAAGAATTTTTAACTTATTCTTATACTTAACTCTAGATGTAGAAACATATAATTGTCAACGAGTAAATACTGATAGTAAAATCTAGCTAATTTTTAAATGTTTGTGTTGATTCTCATTTATGGCTATTAAAAAAATGAAGAGCAATAAGTAAGAAATTGCTTATGACTCATTGTGAAAAAAAATTGTTTTTCAGGGAAAACACAATTAAGATACTTTCACCAACTAAATTATCATTTTCCGTTGTAATTCTATCTTCAATTACATGATTAACAAACTAAGTAATTTGCACTGTTGTGTCATTACATAAACTAAATCTAAGAATAGTATTCCTTTGCAACATAATAATATCACAAAACTTTTCATTTCAAAGTGTTGTTGAACAATCACAGATATTAATAATATTAAAAAATTTGTCAGATTATAACATGTTATCTGTGGTGTTGAAAATAAATGTATCAATACTATCACATTTAATACGGTTCACTTATTCCGTTTGATAGATTTTATTTTAATCATAGTCCTAATTTAATTTATTTGTTAAAATTTTGTTTTATAAATTATATTATATAAAATATCAATAACTAATCTGTCGAATCCAAATAAGTTAATAAATAATACTAATTTTAGTCATGCCGATCAATTCACTTATTTGATTTTGAGATTCAATTTTTATTTATTGTAAATCAAATATATTTAAAATTGATATATCATATTTGAATTACGTAATGTATTTTTCAGTTATGTCACTTTTAATAGTGATATGTCAATATTTTCTAAATTTATTTTTTATTTAATATATATTATTTAATTTATTTATTAAAAATATAATTATTTATAAAATTATCATATCATATTTGATTACGTGTTATGTAATAATTTTTTTAATCATATCATTTTTTTCTAGTTATGATATGCAAATATTTTTTCAAAACTATTTTTTAATATATATGAGATAAAAAAAATTTTTGATTTACTGTCGTCAAATATTGTAAGTTTAATTACACTATTGGGAATCATGAATTTTTGCTTTTGTTTTGAATAACATGTTTGTTTTTAAATGCACATATAATTTACCACATGACGTACTCAACAAACTAAACCATAAACACAAGTTTTTAGCCACTAACTTCCATCCACATAAAAATTAAGATGTTATAAGAAAATCGTTGCCCCGGGATAGTAAATAAAAGGTGATATCTTCAAAAAAAAGCTAAGCCAGTTCATTACTGTTTTCTTAAAATATCTTTCGAATTATTGTTATAGAGGGAAAATACTCTTATTTAAATTTTGCAATCTTATATTTGTTTGTCAGCTAAAAAATAAAAAAAATCGAAAAAATAAATTCCGCTACTCAACACTTCAGATATGTCTTTCATCTTTTTTGACAGCATAAAAAAATTCGGTTGCTTTAATATTTTATTTAATTTTATTTTGCATCAGTCCGATATTTAAAACTTATAAATCAACAAATTATATCGAATTAAATAATAATTTAATTTAATATATTGTTTAACAGTCCACTTTTCGAAGCTATTGAATACCATATCTCTTGTAAAAATATTATATTTAGATTTACGCCTTGCACCAGAAAAAATATTCATACATTATAAATAATTAATTATTTAGTAAATGTAAATTAGATATATACGTAATTTATTTTTTATTTAAAATAAATTTTTAAAATTTTTAATATTGATTATACAATAAAATAAACAATGAAATCAGATTATATAAATAAATATAAATTATTTTTATTTTGGATAGACAATATTATTAAATAGATAAAAACTTATATATCAGATAAATATTCAGTTAAACCAAACTTCTGTTTTGATTTTATTTGACTAATTTTTTAAAATTTTTAATTTCTTTATATTATGTTTGTTTTTTATGTCAAAATATTATCAATTTACATAAATACTTGTCAAACGTTATTTTCATAAATATTGTAATAAATTATATTTTATATAATATTTGTTTTAAAATATCCTGATGGTGTGACACGTCATGATAAATTTTTAAATTACATATGAAAATAAGGTTTGTTTGTTAAAATTCTTATCAATTAATATATTAGATATATGAATAAAATAACACAAAAACATATAGCATCACTTAAATGAATAAAAAAATTAGAGATTAAAAAAAATAATTGAGTAAATGGGTTAATGGTTGCACTATCTCTATGTTGATCCCAGTTATGTGGAGTTCGATTTCATCTTTTCTCGTAAGAAGATGTTAAATATTTTTATGAAAATATTGAAATATTGTATCGGCCATAACTAGTGAAAAAAATGAATAAACCATGGAGAAAAGCTAGAGGGACTTAAATGAATAAACCAATGAGTGAAAATAAAGGGTGTATGAAGTACATTTTTTATGTCCTGCACACAATTTAAAAAGGCAGATTATCGGCACCAAAATAAAATACGAAATGTAAAGAAATCTCTACGTAAAGTTAAAAAGGCTTCTTACGTAGATGCATAACCATAAGTACGGTTCTTGGTGGGGCTTGGTCTTTGCCTAATACAATCAAATTTAGAGAGTTTCAAATCATATTTCCATCATGGATCCACAAACCATATCTGTTATTTTGTTCTTTAACATGTGCTGAGGTCAGCATACATATATACATATAAGTGTTGTCTATGTATTGGTTTGTAGTTGGAAATTGTTGTAATAAGAAACAAAACTTACACCACCTTTATCTCTGTCCCCATCACCAACATGACTCATGATTTGACAAAACCACTTATATTTGTTCTTCATTGACACTAATCTTCTTTAGTTCATAAATTTACTGCATCCTAAAACGTCTTGTTTACCCCAGAAGAAAGGTTGATGTTTTTGAGTCTCGCTCCTCTGGACGGGACTAATTAATCTACTTTGGCCCCGGCCCGATTAGGCTAAGACTCGGAACTCTTTGTAAACAGAAAAAAAAAAAGATCTCTGGATCGATATGCATACTTAAATACATACTAGATCGACTTAAACTCCATATATGAATTGCAGAAGATCGGGTAAAAATGCTTCTATTCAATGGGGATCATATCGTCTCCGAAGCAAGAGAAAGGGCTTTCAATTTGCATATCACTAATAACTTTCTTAAGCTCAGATGTTTCCTTTTTAAGCTGAGCATTCTCTTGAAGAACCTTCTCATGTGACTCACAAAGGTTTTTAAGCTTATCAAGCAACTGATGATTCTCGATCCTCAACCACATCACTTGTGACCAAAGCTCATCAAGGTGTCTCTGCTTCCTCATACGCGATCTCCTTGCAGACTCTCTGTTTGAGATCATCCTTCTCTGCTTCCTCTCATTGATTATGTTCTTGTCCGTCTGCTGCTCTTCTGCTTCATCTGATGTCGAGTTGGTGCTGCTTAGGCTGATCATGTATTGTGGACTGTTTGTAGCGGTTTCGAATTCATAAAACGGGTTCGGGTTTTGGCTGTTAATGGGGAATGGTGAGGATATCGGGAAATGGGAAGGATGCGGAGATGGAACTGAAGAGTTTAGGTAGGTATGGAGTCTGAAAACGTCTGGTTGTGGCTGCATTTTGGTGTTGACGTGAGCAGAAAGTTAGGGGTTTTCACTTGTTAAGAAGAAATGAAAAAAGCTTTGAGAATTTTGATGGGAGATTTTGGTGAATGAAGAGAGGAAATTGTTTTATAGAGTAAAGGAGAGCAGAGCTGGGTAAGTGGAGCCCAGTTTCTGCAATTGGGTGAAGCAATAACAAAATTTTCTAACATAAGACTAGTAAATATGCACCTAAGGTCATGTCACGTTAATCTAGACTATATATATACATATATTTGTTTCTCATATCCAAAATTGTCTTGATTAAGGTGAAACATATACAGTGACAACCTTCCAACCAATTGATAGAAAATATGTAAAAACTTCTAAAATAAATTGAATGGAATGTTATCTGGTTTCAAAAAAAAAACAGTTAATACTGTAATAAAATTGTGTCTACAAAGTTAATGAATATTACTGACCAAATATATTTTCAGAAAAACTTCCGCACCCTAAAAATACTATACAAAAATTTATTTTTCAAGAAAACAATTGCCTAAAATAGCATTTTAAGTATTTGTTTTAAAAATAATATCAATAGTATAAATTTTTAATAATAACACAAATTTAAAATTAAAATACATCAAAATTTTATTTTAATAAAAAAATTTAAACATTAAATTACAGAAAATGAATCCAATATAATATTTTAAATTTATATATAATATATTTAAAATAAATAACTATGTTTACATAATTATTTGTGTTATTTTTAAAAATTCAATTTTATAATTTTACATTTAAAATAAAAACTTAAAAAATGTTATTTTACGGTACTAGTCTTTCTAAAATACTATTCAAATTTTTTTTTTCAAAAATAGCACAAAACTAAAATTAAATTTAAATCTTAAAAAAATACATTATAAACCCTTAAAACAATGATCATAAATCTTAAAAATTCAACTTTAACTCAATTATTTAAATTATAAACCTTTGATTTTTTAATATTTGTGAAATTTTTGGAAAAAATAAAATTTTTCTTGTATCTTTGAAAAATAATAACTATTATGATGATTTTTTTGTATAATGTTTGAAAATCTCTTATAAATATTATGGATTTTAAGCAAATATTAGTTTGTTATCAAATTAGATACGCTTTTCAATTCGACCATTAAATCTCTCTAGAATATTACAAAATGCAGGCCATTCAAAAGGCTTTTAAATGGTAAGCATTTAGGATTTCTCTGGAAATCACACACATGCGTGCTCACTCTGCTAATGTGTTAGATATATTTGTCTAAAACTCATATTTTTTAGCAGTTTCTAATTTTATAATTTTTTAATTTAAATACAGTTATTTTACTATCGAACACAAATTTTGATTAATCTATTAATTTAATTGAAATTGAAATTATATTTATTTTATTTTTCAAGTATATATATATATATATATCTTTGGATTAAAGTTAAATCAATATACAAATTTTTTAAAAAATTTAATAATTATGAAAATATTTCAACATGTTTTATTAAATATTCATTAAAATTAAAAATCAAAATTTTGATACGTATTTTTAATAGATTTGATAAATTTATGTCATTCATTCATTAAATATATATAATAATATTTATTAATAGTTTAAATTAAATATCATAACTATTAAAATCTAATCACTAAAATGTACCAAAACATATGTATCGTATTTCTTTTTAAATCTATATTAAGTGAAAAACTAATTTAAAAGATATATTGTGCTTATTTAAAATTTTTATTTCATAATAGATATTTAAATTAATGTTGATATTGAAAATATATATTTCAAAATACTAAGATAACCATTATAATTTTCAAAACATATCTTTATAATAATTATTTATATAATTTCGTTATGTTTATAAATACATTTATAAATTAAAAATTTGATTAATACCTTAAAATAATATTTTTTAAGTTTATCTTTTAAATCTAACATATTAAAAATAAAATTTATAAAATAGCATAAATTATTATATGAAATAATTATTTATCTCAAATAAAATATATATAAATTTAAAATATAATGTTTGGATTCAATTTTTCCAATTTATAATTTATATTTGTTTTATTATTATAATATTTTTAATTTATAAAAATATTAAATTTATTTTATTTTTGAAAATTTAAATGATTAGTATTATATTTGAAAAAAAAAATTAAAATAGTGTTATTTTAACTAATTGTCAATTAAATTTCATTTCCATAATATCTAAAAAATACATATTATTTGCTAATAAATGAGTTTATTTATTGTAGATATTTGACCACTTTGTCACGCACATTGCATAAAGTAAAGGTATCCGAGGCAACTCAGCCGCAATTTGTGGCCTATCATCGACATGTTTGTGTATGTATGTATGATTTAGTATCATCAAACATTGCCATAGTATTTATCTAGACAAATATTATATATTGACACATCCCCGTTTCGATTTTCCGTATTAACTGTTTCCAAATCATAATCCACTCAGTAAATGTTCATCAATAATCTAAACTATTTTTTATTAAAAATCAAATGAAAACTCGAAAATCAATTCTTAAGTTTTAAAATGTAAATGAAGTAAATATTTAAAAAATAAAAACTATGTGACCCCTAGAAAATACACTAACGACGAGCCACAAGTATTACTAGGCCTGGGTTTTCGGTATAAACCGAAAAACCCGAACCGGCCGAACTGGCCGAACCGAAAAATTCGGTTTTCGGTTTTGTTATAAATTTATTTAGTAAACTGATCGGATAAATAATTAATTTTATTCGGTTTACAATTCGGTTCGGTTTGGTAATAGAAAACCGACCGGTTTTTAGAAACCGAAATCGCAACCCTATTTAAATGAAAATCCTAATTTTTTTGGCCACAATTTTCACTTCATTCTCTCTCTTCTCCCTGCGGCCGAGTTCCTCCTTTAGTGATTTTTCTTCTTCTTCTTCTTCTCTTTTGGTTTTCTCTTCTGTTCCTCCTTCTTTTTTGTTTCTTCGGGTGTGTTTTAGTCTTCTTCTTCTCTTTTGTTTCTTCGGGTGTGTTTAAGTTTTCTTCCATGCGGTTACTATTTTTAGGTGGGTTTGCAAACTTGTTCAGTTTTCTTTTCTTCTTTTTTTGTCTCCGTGAGTCCGTGACAGATCCTTTTTACCTTATGAGTTCATGGATCTAGTGTAAGTAGTGTAATTTTGCTTCTATGTCCTTGGTTTCTATGTCCTTGGTTTTCTCTCTCACTCTCTTTCGGCATTTGCATGCATATGTTAAGTTTTTATGCCCTTGAGCCAATGAATAATGTTTTTGTAGGCCTTGACTGTTGATAGAACATATCAGTATCTTTCATTTCATGAGATTGGTAGTAATCAATCATAACTATGGGATGTTCTTGTGGTATATACCTGGTTTCTTAAACATTTTTTGTTCTTATTTTTGCTGTCTTTTTATGCTTTGAGTCAACTATACCAAATTAGACCGATTTGGACCGAATTGGTCCGAATTATAATTAAAAACCGAATTAACCGATTTAAACCGAAAAATTAAACCAAATAAATCCAAAACTAACCGAAAAAACCGAAATATAATATATTAAACCGATTAAATTTAAAATTTATTCAAGTAAACCGAAAATCTATTTATAATTCGGTTTAATTTGGAACAGTTTTTTATACTAAAAACCGAACCGATTAAACCGATAAAATAATCGAACCGAACTGATTTTTTTTTTAATTCGGTCAACTTTTCTCGAAACCGAAAAAACCGAAATCCGAAAAACCCAACCCCAATAAACCGAATTAACCGAAAACCCAGCCCCAATAAACCGAATTAACCGAAAACCCAGCCCTAAGTATTACTCTTCAGTCTCACTAGAAAAAAAAAGAGGGATAGATGAATATTTTGGATTTACAGACGGCAACATTTGTTGATAATCCATCACGACAAAGGGGTAGCAATTGCATTACATCGAAAACCAAATGGACGCTAACTAATCAATATAATCGTACACTCGTTACTAATTGAACGTTAAGTTTGAAAGGTATGTCATTGTTAATTTAATGTAAAATATCTATCGGTAATTTGATGTTATGTTGTGATAATGTACTGACGAAAACATATCTTCGTACAATTCTTCAGTAATTAAAAAAAAAATTATAACAAACTAACGACGTGTTTTGATAGCGTAAAATCGTTGGTAATCCCACTTTTATTTACATCAGTTTCTATCACTGAATTGCAATCTGATTTGATAACACATCGTCGGAATGTCGTTGCTAATTTGTCGTAAAACCTCATCGTTAACTCGTTGTTACGTAGTATCGGATTAGTAACAACTATCATCTTGGTCGACGTTAATCTGTGGGTATGATAGAGATGAATTACTGACGAATTCATTAATTTTAATTAAAATATGTAGATTTAAAATTACATGTAAAAGTTAAAATTAAATTTAGTTAAACTCAAACTAAAATTAATATTAATACTAAAGCAAAATTACAATAAAAAATTACCAACAAAGAAATTTAACTACAAAATTAATTATGGACTAAATGAAAGTCATATATTAATCCCGCATTTGCTGTCTCTATGGATTGCTTTGCGAATTTGGTTTGTTCCAAAATTCGATCTTACGCTTGACCGCTCGATTCACCAGGGTGGTTCCTGCGTAAAACTGGGGTTGTTCACCGCTATGAGATCGAAAAGATGACCATAGTCTTGGATGCGTTGGTCGTATCCCACTAATCTATCCCGCAATTCTGCGATTTTTGTATTCGCATATTTAAATTAGTTGCGAAAATGAATTAGATCGTCCTGTGTGAAGGAGTAGCATTAGAACAAACAATAGAAACATCGCGGATTGACTTGGCGCCTAAAACTTATACTTTTTTCTTCGGGACAACTTATATATTGAAATTTAGGAAAAATAGATTATATATATAAATTTAAAACAAAATAAATGATAAATTTAATTTAAAAAATTAAAACACATAATTCTCGAATATCTAATCAATTTATAGAGTTGTCAAACTTCTACATTGGACAGAACTCCCATCTTTCGATTGTGAACTCATTTGATATTGGCGTTCGACAATCTTTACGGGCACCTCGTTCTATATCCTCTCACAATGAGGATCCACGAAAGTGTCATTTTTCCTTTTGTGGGTTTCCTAGAATATCAAAGTTAGTGGTGAGAGTTCTCTTTGGACGGCCTAAATTGTAAAATTTTAAAAATTCAACATTTAATTTTATTATTGATTATTTTACTTATAAACAATTAATTTAACTTACCATTTGGAGTCGTTTTCCTAGAAAATAGGTTTTATTTGAGATATGCAGGGTTATCAGATATCTGCTAGGCCCAACTATGTATCTTGATACAGAACATTTTCTCACCAAGTCAGTTGATCTTGAATCAATCCAATACTTCACTAATCCGTTTTACGCCACGGATTATATGTATGAAAGCTTCGCGTCATCGCATTTGATCTTTCATACCTTCTTCCATTCAGAGGCGTTTTCTAAGCATTGTTTAAACTTTTCTTAAAATATTTTTTTACACACTTATGAATTGACATGTTCCAATGCTATTTTTGCTGTAAAATAAGAATTTAAATAAATTCATAAAAAAATATTATAAAAAACTAAATAAAAATAGTAATTTTATGAATACCACAAAACACTTAAACCAAATCTTCTGGATATGATACAAGGTTTGGCTCCAATTAGCGTGTGGTTTTGTGAAGTAGTCTTTGATCGTGTCACACGCGCTCTGACTAACGTTGTTATCGATTCCAAACATGGGATATTTTTTAGTAAATTAAAATATTTAACCAAATTATATTATCTAATTATATAAAATTATCTTACCAATACGTGTCAGGTGGTCGTGCCGAATTCAACCGGTACAAATATTCTTGGCCGGATTGAAATAGTAGATCCTCTACGTTCATATGTTTGAACGATGATAGAGGAGACTCCAAAACCGGTTATGGTTATGATGGTGTGGTGGTGACAGAGTTGGAGTTGACGTGTGATGATCTCCTACTGTTACCAAGATGTTCTTGCTCATACAAGAAGTCGGTAGAATGGTTTTTCCGCAAGCATCAAAGTTAAAATTTTGAAAACTACCGACGAATTAACATCGAATCTGACGTTAATGTGTTAGTAACTTTCAGATGAGAGGAGAAGTACTCATACTTTTCCCTGACCTCTCCAAAGGCATTGTCTATCTTGTTGTTGATCTCGGTCATCTTCTTATTCATCTCTATTGCTCGCTTTCCATTACCTTCCAATATCTTTTGCAATAGTGCCTTTGTGTTCTCTTCTTTGACAGTCTTATGTGTGGGTGGTGCATTGAATGAAAAGGGTTGGTGTTGCTGATTGTATCCCATCTTGTGTTGAAATCCATGAGCTTGATACTTCGTTCTTGACACGTACCCTTGCTCGAAACCTTGAGGTGGAGGCTTGTAGGACTGGTAGCTTTGGTCATGCAGCTTGTATGGAGGAAACGTTAAGTCATGCGGGTTCTCCACGTTGGTGCTTCTGTATGAGAAGTTGGGTGGTTTCGGTAATTCTGATTTAAACCCTTCTGATACTGTGAGGATCCTCCAATATAATTCATCTCCTCATGACCTTGTTGGAGTTCGTCATATTGCTTCATAATCTTGGTACCCATCAAACTCCCATACAAAGTTCAGTGCTCGTTGAAACACTTATAATACTTTGTCCAGCTTCGCATTCATTGCTTTCATCTCTCTTATATGCTCATCTTTATAGCTTCTGCTCCCACATGAAGTTCTGTCATAGTCTTCCTCGTATTCCCATCACTTTGAGCAAGATTCTCTACCAAAATCATTTCACTTTCAGCTTCATGTCTAAAAAAATTCCTATTGCTAGCTATGTATAGGAACATATAAATTCTAGAGAGCACTCTTTTGTATATGGTACTAAGTAGTGACTCGTTTGAGAAGCCATGATGGGGGCATTGTTTCAGAAAACTTGAAATCTTGTTTTTAAATATTTTTATTATCTTTGATACTGAAAAAAACTTGGGTAGAAAAAACTTTTTGCATTGATCTCACGAAATGATATCATCATGTGATAGATTATTTTCTAATTTGTGAGTCGCTTTTTGTTTTGTAAACAACTCTTAAGTTTAATATTGATGGTTTTAAAAAAAAATTGTGTTTTATAATCAATAAGTTACAGTGTAATCGAAATAATATGATAGGTATTAGAATATCTTCATACAAACTTCCAGTGTAGTCTTCAGGTCGTTCCTCCAAAACTCTGGTTCTTGTAATCATAGTTGCCTCGTACTTCAAAATCTTCATCAATCGTGATGCAATCATTTTACGGCAGTAAGAGTATGTCATAACACTTATGGGTTATCTGCCCGTAGAAAAATTCTCTTAACGGATTTTGGGATTTTATGCATTATCGACATAAAAATATATAATATTTTTGTATGATGGTATTGGTGAAATTAAATGTTGACGATCCAAGTAGTAGCAAGTCCTGCAAATCTGACTTTCCTTTACCAGTTTAGCGCACTAAGATGACATCACGTATTGTCATTTTCATAACATATACAAGTACACAATTTATTATAAGAAATAATTAATTAATCGTCGGACTTTATTGATCTTTTCTTGGTGGGTTACTTTTTGATTCGCTTTGAAATCTTAGCACTAGTTGGAGGTGTTTTTGCGCATGCTAGATGTGAATTGTTCTCTTGATTTCCAACTAAACAGACAGATGAAACAAATCGTTGAAACGAACAATTTAAATAAATACTGAAACAAATCGTTGAAACGAACAATTTAAATAAATACTGAAACAAATAATTGCAAAAAAACATAGATGGTTCAGAATCACTGATTTACCAACTACAGTTAAATTTTTTAAATTATTTATTCGTAATTATTTGTCTCTTCATCACTTAGACTTTTGTTGTTGTTAATATTATAAAATAATAAATATACATAGAGAAGAAATGTATGTATATGACAACTAATATAAACATAATTAGCAAAATAACAAAGATTTTTTTAATATTAATCTTTTAAAATCTAAATATACCCTTGGTTTTCTCTCTCTTATTTTTATATATTTTTCTTAGATTTTACTAAACAACATAATTTTTACATAGCAATTTATTATTTTAGCATAATATATATTTGAATAACTAATTATATTTTTATTTAACTTGTTAAATAAATTAATAAAAATATAAAACAATGAAATGAAAATATTACTTTTCTGAACATAGATACGTTGATCAAATTAATATTATATAATTTAGAAATCCGGTAAACAAAAACTTTAGGAATATAA
The DNA here is from genome assembly GCA_018901935.1 of Pugionium cornutum. NCBI lineage: Eukaryota > Viridiplantae > Streptophyta > Magnoliopsida > Brassicales > Brassicaceae > Pugionium > Pugionium cornutum. The sequence goes on along the minus strand of CM032162.1, from coordinate 39,797,533 downwards.
AAATTTCTATATGTGAAACAAGAATATATATAACATGCTATTTCTATATGTAATCATATATATATGTTATTTATATATATTTAAATATGTATAAATATAAATTGGTTGTTATTTTAATTTATAAGTATATTTTCATGAAAATAAATTTTTTTAAAATTTTGATGATGTGAACTAAATTAGGACTGAAATCATAAAAACTCATAGTGACATAAATCAAATTTGTTGTTTAAACTCATAGTGACATAAATAAACATTGTAACAAATAAAATTATATTTCCACCACGTGTTGTTATTATTGATTTTATCATTTTAACTATTTCTTCGTTAACTTTCTAAAGGAAAAACTTTTACTTCTTTGTTATCTCCTTCTTTTAGTTGGGAAGAGTTGGAAATGGGAAGTCATGCTTAAATACGATCTTTCACATAATTATTGTTTGGAAAATTATCCATAATAACAAATATTTATTTATAATAGTATTTCTGTTATTATCCATAATAACAAAATTATCCATAATAATACGTGATCATAATATTTTTGTTAATAACACATCAGAATAATGTTAACTAGATTTTGACACATGTCCTGCATGTTAAAAAATATTCACATAAAATAATTAATTATTTATTTTGGTAATATGAATTATATATATATGTATATATATAATTTATCTTATATTTAAAATAATTTTTTTAAATCTTTTAATATTGATTACGAAAATAAAATAGATAATGAAATTAGATTATACAAATATATTTAAATTGTATCTATATTGGATAAAATTGTATATGTGATAAATATTTAATTAAACTAAACTTTTATTTTATATTTTGTTTGACTAATTTTTCAAAATTTATATTTTATTTTATATTGTATTTACATTTTATGACAAAATACATTGTGTGTCGAAATATTATAGATTTATATATAATATACTGTCTAATGGTAGTTCTCGTAAATACTCTAATAAATTATGTCTTAGATAATATTTATCTTAAGATGCTCTAATAGTGTGACACATCAGCGTGACACACTTGTAAATCAAACGTCAATATAAAATAACTTTGTTAAAATGATTCTCAATTAATATATTAGGGATTTCTTAAAATATTTCTCAAATAATATATTATAGATAGATAACAGATTTATTTGTTCATAGTGGCATATTTATTTGACTACAATGATAAATTTATTAAATAATGATAACAAATTTATTTGGCTAGAATGGCACATTTGTGTGAATAATGATGAAACAATTATTTGACTGTAGTGGCAGATTTATTGAATAATTATTCTGATTCGTAAATATTTTTAATATAGTTTATCAATTTTTTTGGTAGGTATGATTTCAAAAAATAAAAAATATCATCAAGACTTTATCTAGATGGTAAAGCACCTATGCAACACCACATCATGAATCACGAATGTTATATTTCCAATTTAAAAATCGTAGAAGTAATGGTTGGAAATGATGGATGAAATTTCTTGATGTATTTATCAGTTGAGATTATTATCAATCTCAAAGAAGCAGAATATATTTGGTATGCAAAAATTGTCCGGTGTTTCGTCACACATCAATTGACAATTAAGAAAAGTCATTAGATATGGTCTTTAATAAATGGTTATCCTGTTAGATTGTTAGTATATGAATTTTCACATATTATATGTATAAAATTGTGATCAATTGTTCACAAACGATTGACATGTTTACCATAAAAAGTTTTGGGAAGAGCTATATGTATCGAGTGTTGAAGGATCTAGTTTTTACCACATGCAATAGTTGTTGAAAAACTACAAAAATTGGAGTTTTGAGAAGAGGAGAATGATATGATGCCTTGCTCTTTTATCTGTTGGAATATATGTCATTTCTTCTAGCAATTCCCTTTGTCCTCCGGTAAAGGATTTTTGATGCAAACCATGGGGCCGTGCTACTTTTGTAAGTTTGATAGAGTCGGTTAAAATGTTAGTCTTCAAAGCAAAGAAGACTGCATAGTGCATGAGTGTGTTCATGCTTTAACCATTTGGGCGTACAAATCAGTTAATAGATTAGGAGAGCTTTATGGAAATCGAAAAGAAGGAAGAAAAAGTCATCTTCTTCGTTGAGGTGGATCCCGTAAAATATTTGATTTTGAATAGTTTATATTGGAGGAGAAGAAATCTCATAATGAGGTATGAATTTTTTAATGTTATAATCATGGTTTTTGCATTGTTTAACCTTTCATTTCACCACTATTTTCTTATCTTTGTTAGCATTTTAAGTCATTTATCTACCATTTGACATTCATTCGTATATAACATTGCATTCTATAGATTAGGATATGCATTTTGCATCTTGCATTTTTCTCTCAAGAATTTTCCAGTATAGCGCGTAGACAGATGAGTTTGAGGCATGGGTACAAACTACCAAGGGTTGGAGATGGACCTAGAGCATGGAAAGACTGGAAAAGTCCTTGGAGGCCATGCGATTGGCCATCCGGCCGATCCAACACGGAGCTTGGCCAAGCCCGCACCAAGCTTCTGGACACATGTGATTATGATCGGGCCAATCGCACCCGCTGGTCGCACAGCTCTGCCAACACTTGCCTGATATTGTTCCAGCGATCGGCCGGATGGCCGATCGCACCCGGCTGATCAGGGTCCATTCCATACCAAAACGAGTTTTTAATCTCTTTTTAATTAACTTGTTTGTTCCGGATTAAACCAAATATATTAAGGATACTATATAAACTCCTCTGGGTTACATTTTAACCTAAGTTTTTTTTATAGTTTTTGCTCTTTGGCCAATTTTTGGAGGAGACTTTTCTCTTGGATTTTTCTCTTGCTAATTTGCAATTCTAATGAAGAATTCATATTCTCTGTATCTTGTTTTATATTTTTCTACTCTTACTTCATTGTTTTTGCCATTGGTATGAATATGTGTGAGTAGTTTGTTTTATGGATTGTGAGTAACGTAGATTAGGGAAATTTGATGTTGACTTAGGGTTGCTTAGGTAGATTAGATAACAAATCTCTCATCATTAGGATATGCTTAATGATAGGATTGAAGTAGCTAATCAATCCCTAGATCTATGATGTTTTGCTCCCAAGAGGTGTAGACAAAATGTGTAAGTAAGAACTAAACATGCTTATCAAATCTTAGGTAACGAGACTTGCTATTAAAGTGATAGGTAGACTAACATATACTTGAACTTAAAGATTGTTTGTTGATAAATTACGGTGCAAAAGACTTGAGTAATCTATAGGTTAGTAAATGAGCTATCACCACGAGAGTAGATTAGCCTAGTAGAAAGTTTCCTATGTCTTAGGGATTCATCTAACCGAACATGTAGAATCATTAGTAAATGGAAAGTCACCCCGAGTCGAATGCCTTACCCATGATCCAATATTTTTTTCATCGAATTAAATTTGTCATTACTTTCTTTACAGATAGATAATCAAGAAAACAAACAAAAAAATCCCAATTCGAATCTACTAATATTTAGGTGTTTTATGCATTGCTAGTGTACTAATCTTCATTCTATCTAACTAACTATTATTTTGATTGTTCTGCATAGTGGAATCGTATCGGAGATTAAAACTTAAAACTCATCACAATGCTTCTTTTAAAATTTTGATATAAAATCACGTAAAATATTTGTTTGTAATAAAATTAGGTACAAAATTTTATATCCAAAAGAAGATATCTATCCTAAGTGGGATAATGTAGAAGGATATGTAGAAGCATATGTAGAATTTTAGAATTTAACAACGTGATCATTGATATATTGTATAATCGATTGGATAAGTTGATTGAGATTAAGTTGGTGTGACACCACTAGTTAGCAAGATGAAGAAGAAAAAATTTGATTTCAAATGAATAAATTCTGAAAAAAAGAACTTTAAAAACATTCAAATAAAATAAAAACAAAAAAAAAATCAAATATGTGAAAACGAAAGAGGTTTAAAATTCTTTTTATTCTTTTACTCTATTTACATTACTTTTATATGAAACACAATAATTTTTATTTCCAAGACAATGAAAATGCTGGAAATAATGCGTGAAATGATAAATGCTTCTAATGGGACTTATGGAAACAATTAATCTATTGTCTACTAAATTGGAAGTCTTGGAATCAAAAGTGAAAAAATGTCACTTTATTGAAATAAATTTACGAACCTTGATACCAAATCGCATGTGCATCGCGTCAGCAACATGACATGAAAAAACTTTTCAAAAAACAGGGAAAACGGCCGATTCCACCGTAAACTTGTGCTCGTAAGATTATTTATACACGAATTATCATATCATGCTAATATCTACATGAACTATATATATTTTGAAATTTTAGCCACAAACATTTAAATCGTGGTTATTTCCACCAACTAAACGGTTTCCGTGTGTTTTTCCGTTACACGTGATGACGTGGCTGCCACGTCGGATGATAAACTTAAACGACGTCGTTTAAATTAAAATTTTACTGAGAAATAAACAAAACAACGTCGTTTTGGTAAAGACAAAAACGACGTCGTTTTGTTATAATTTTTTTTTTAAAACGTAAACCAAAACGACGTCGTTTTGAACTTTATCAAAACGACGTCGTTTTGTACATCTTCTTAAAACCCTAGTATGATCCCCTCCTCCCAATTCCCGGATCCTTTTGACAGCGACGGCAGCGACAGTAGCAGGAGAGCCGTTGTGCCGCCGACGAAAGCTAGATCTTGAGTTTGACTTGCTTGCTTAAGCTCTTTCTCCTCTTTTCCTCTCTCTTTCTCTTTTCTTCTCTCTGTTCTTATCACTTGCAGGCGATGCTGGAATAAAGATTCTTGTTGGGTTGGAATAAAGATGCTCTCCTGCTACTGTCCGTGCCGTCGCTGTTATTCAAGTGATAAGCGATCGAGGTCAAGTGAATGATTTGATGTCGAAGAAGACAAGCGATGTGGCGGATAACCCTGGAGAACCACCATATTTGTTATTCAGTGAAGGATTAAATCGATAACTAATTAGTAAATAAGCCTTCCATCAAATTCATAAAGAAGTTTGTTATGTCGTGGTATATGATACATGAGGCATCGAAAATTTTTCTGCCACATGTAAGATCATAAAAGTTATTGTAGTCATAGATAAATATATTGTTTCTAACAAAAATATATATATGTTATAACGCATAAATTTAATATAAAAATATTATGTCGTTATTAAAAAATCTGCTAAATGGCATATGATAGTCTAGTAATTATATTTTTAATCAGGTTTAACAAAAATAAATAAATATGTCAAGTCTTACTTTCATAAGTCTAACAAACTCTCTATAAAAACCTAGCAGATCCAAATAAGCTTCTGTCATAACAAAGATAGTTATTTACATGATAATAAATATGTTCTTTCATACGATAGATTTATTTGTAAATATATCGTATACTTAATAAACCTATCGCATAGTAATCAAATATGTTGGAGACCAAACAAATTTATTGGTATATTTATAGGTATGTTATATTGAAATTATGATATTCTCGTAATAGATATATGTTTCTTGTCGATGTGTTAAAAAATTTTAATAGCATTTTTGTACAAAAAAATTAGAAAATAATTTCGGTATATCAAATATTTTAGAAACTAAAAGAAATATGAACGTGTTTTATAAATAATGGTGCTTTTCGTGTTATTATTTTTTCTTTTAAATATTTACATTGGAAAATTCCAATCCTTGAATGTCAAAATAGTTTCTCCAATACACCACATATCCAATACGCAAAAAAGGTAAGGGTAAATAGGGAACAATAACGTGACGACAAAGAACATACCCCTAAAATAACGGCTCTGGTTTTTGCACGGAAAGAGTACTTCGATTTAACTTGTCTTCCAATAACAAATATAGCACTAAGAAAACAGCCAAAGGAATCTTTCAAAGAGAATCGTTAATACAAAACAAAAACATAATATTATAGTTCCTTTTCAAGAAACTATTTGTAGTATTATGGGAAATAAAAAAGAGAAATACCATAAAATACATAAAAAGTTTGGTATTTCAATAATATTAGTACTAATATTTTTGAACAAAAATATCATTCAAAGTTTAGTTTTTTCAAATAATACCACAAACAATAAAAATAAATATTAAAAGTCTAGAGTAAAAATTTTGAGGGGTGGATTTAATATCTTTTTGTTTAGAGTTTAGTTTTTGAATTTTATAATGTAATTTTTAGGATTTAGGGTTTAGTTTTAGTTTTAAAAATTTAATTTTAGCTGTGTGGTATTTTTGAAAAAGGTTCTATGGTACTTTTGAATACATATAAAAACGTAACACCATAAAACAACAGTTTTAAAATGTAACACTCTAAAATTAAATTTCCATAATAACAAAAATTATTATATAAAATATTTCTTTATCATAAATAAATTATATATAAAATTAAAATAAAATATTTGGATTCGTTTGTTATATTTTAGGATTTACATTGTCCTTCTGAAAATATATTTTATTTATTTTATTATTAAATTTGTGTTATAATTAAAAATTTAAACTAATGATATATTTAGAACAAAAATTTTAAATAGTGTTATTTCAGAGAATTTACCTAAAAAATGTTCAAAGTGTTTTTGGTGGTATTTAATTGCCCAATAAAAAATGATATAAGCATTAATTTAAACATTTAGTTATTAAAATATTGCTACAGTTTAAATATTTCAGTTAATAAAACATTTTTAGGATTTGAATATTAAGTTAATCAAATATTTCTGCAGAATCGATCTGAAAAAATCAATGATAAACTTAAAATCAGAGCATGTTTTAAATTTTGACTGATATTCCACCAATGTTTCGTCAGTAATCTAATATTTGACGTAACTTGTTTGTATTTATCTCTTATATATTATTTAAAAAATATTTTAAAAGAATAATTTTATTTTAACGAGTTATTAACAGAAATAATATGTTAACATGTTATCATCAAAATAAATTTCAAATAAATAAATAAATATGTTTAATTTACTAGAATAATTATAATATATGTTATTGTTAATAATTTGGTTAAAAAACAATATATTATATTAAACTAACCAAAAGATAATATTAAATTCGTAAAAAAAATTTCTTTTTATTTTCTGAATTTATATATATAAAAATTAATATTAAAAATAATTTTAAATAAAAATTAAAATTATATCTAATTTATATTTAATAATAAATAATATTATATAATTTACGAATATTTTTTCTACGTAAAACGTGAATATAAATCTAGTTATTGAATTAAATATCAGTAACCCAATAATTTTGAGAGTTCAACCTCAGAAAAACTTCAACAATCAAATGTTATACTGTAGTGTTAAAACTTTTCGTAACCACAAGTAACCAATAGTAATTCTTTATTTTCAATAGATAATGTAATAAGAACACACTTGTGGATCGACCAATGATACATGCCAAATAGTTTTCAATAGAGAAGAACTCAATTCATTTCCATGAGTTTATAACATATAAATATGACCATAAGAACTGTGTCTGGGCACCTTGGAACACACATAAGTATACAACTCTGAAATTAACATTAAGTTAGTGTTGAGATTCTCACTTTGGAAAGGTTTAGAATTAATGAATTCAATTTTTACTAGCTAATTATGGAATCCTGCGATTACAATAGGTCCAAACTAAATCAACTGATTCATAAGTACATATCAACAATTTAATCATATTTCGACACGTGTTGAAAGCTTATTGTTGTTCATTGTTTACTCATTGTTGTCATTGTTTACTCGTGTTGAATAACTATTGGATGGATTGTCACAATATATAGGACTGTAAAACACATCTTTAGCATTCCATTTGATCCAATTCTAAAAATTCCGATAATATTAAATTTACAGAAATGATAAATTACCAAGTTTAATTTTAGAGGCGCAAAGATACCTATTCTACATTTGTCATGTCATCATTTGTGACCAAGTTACGTATTCTCCTAAAAAATTGGTAAAAACTAATTCAGTTTCATCTACATACAATTTTTAAAATCTTTCAATCTTGAATTTAAATTTTTATTATAATTATTTTGAACTTACACTAAAAAAACTATTACCTTTATCCTATTCTAACTTTTAAATTAGCATCAAACAAATTCTTAAATTCCATCCATTTAGATATAACGAGAAAACTATCCATAAATTTATATGAACTCAAAAAACGTTTCACATGATTTACATTCAAAGTTTTTTAGAAAAGTTTTCATTTAAAAAATTCACCAATTCATATTAGATTATTACACAGAAACCCATAATCTAAAAACACATATTTTTACACGTTATATTTAGGGAAAACCTCAAAACAAGTCGTAGTTCGTGTGTTACATTTATGGAAGGGTCCAATATCTCTGATCATGAAAAAAATATGAAATTGTGAGAAAGTATGTATGCAAGTTATTTTATACCAAATGTAAAATAAAATATTTTAAATTTCTTACCAAATATGTTGAGGTTAGAGTATAATGTACTTTGTGTTTGCTGTCTGTTTTACTCTCTTTCTGTCTCACTTTAGCTCACTCATTTGTTTAAGAAATGACACACAAGATTTTACGAGTTTGAGATCATAAACTTGATCTCTACTTCTCGCCGAAGTTTTTTCGGAGAATCCAGTAAGTAACTTTGCTCGAAATGAGCCTTGTGAGAAACCTTACAAAGCACTTCGCTTCACAAACAAACTCTCTCACTCTCAGCGTACTTACACAACTGTTCTCCCTCTCTCTTATATATATCTTATGAGAAGGACATTAATACAACAGAAAATACGCACTAGGACAGAGTACTCTTGTCGACAATAGTACTTAGTTGACTTCCTTTCATGCTTGTCCTTGTGAACTAAGAGATTTCATCTCCTAGAAACTTTCACACATTCAACTTGCTTAGTCCTTGTGTTTCTACAGAAAAACTGTAGTGAGTGTTTGTTTGTGTTGCACAGAAATTGCTAAGACAACATCCTGCACATTCTTCAAGGAATCAAAGTCTTGATTCCATTTCTACACTTTTCACTTGTACTTCTTGAGTAACTTTGTTTTTCACCTTTGAGTTTAAACCATTTTTCACGAAACTCCTCCTTGGTTTAAAGCTCTTTCTATTTTGCACTTAGTATATGATTCTCCAACCTCGGTTTTCCTTCTAACTTTAGAAGTTATAGTATCTAAGCAACTTCATTGCACCAAGAAACTTGCTTACTAGAACAGTTTTGGTAAGTATGACTGCAGGGTTCCATGTCGTAGACACCTTTACCGCTTCTATTCTCCCTTCTGAAATTTTCTCTCTTATCAAATGGACTTTTATAGCTATGTGTTTAGTCATTTCATGAAACATTGAATTCTTGGATAATTCAATTGCACTTTGAGAGTCACATATTATCTAAACTTTATCTTGTTTGAATCCAAATTCTTCTGCTAATCCCCTTAGCCATATAGCTTCCGTTGTTGTTTTTGTTAGAGCCATATAATCAACCTCTATTGTGAAAAGAGCAACAACAGATTGCAGATTTGATCTCCAGCTAACAATATTTCCACCAGCAGTGAATACCCTTCTTGATGAGGGCATCAGGTCGTCTGTCCGGCCAGGAGACCAGACTGGCCGACCAGGAAGCTTGCCCGAGACAGTCGGGCCATTTGGCACGTCTGCCGGTCCAAGCGGTACCGCTGGACTCTCGACCAACAGGACCGGACTGATCAGCAATGCCGGCGGAGAGGCCCAAACCTCCGGGCCAATTGGTGGCAACGTGGATGACAGCGCTGGTCCCATTGGTGATGCCACCGACTCCGAGATCAACTTGGCCGGTCCAGAAGGCATTCCGGCCAGTACCTCGCACAGTCCAGCCGGTACAACCGATCCAGCCGAGTACATGAGCATTTCAACTTTTACACAAGGAGACTCGGACCAGATAAGCTACCAGCTTCAGGACATACATCTAGAGTAAGTATCTACACCAGTAGTACCACCAGGAGCAATGACAAGGAGCAGATCAAGAGCACTCTTCCACAAGTTCAGCTTATGGGTCGACAAGCTCCTAGAAGAAGATCGACTAAAGACTGTGGGCCAGAAGTGCAAAGAAGAGTCCAAAGGCTTCTCAACAATGCAAGGGACTTCAGAGACTTGGGCTTTAGTGGCAAGAGAGGTCAGGGCCCAAAGATTCCTAACCCTACTCTAAGTCGAAGACTAGGAGCAAGGCGCGTGCATGCCACAAGGACGGCCACCTTCCATTTCTTGGCCGTGAGGTAAGAAAGGTAAGTTGTCAATTCGAATATATGCCTCTTTCTCTTTTGCAGGGTAGGATCTAGATTGTTTACATTTTTGAGTCAAAGACATTTTAGGAATATGTCCTTTTTCGGTTATGCACTTTTGTACCTTTTCCATTTGTGCACTTTTGTAAAATTTCCTTTTCTTTCTTTGAGTCGACCCTAGAAGGTCAAGCTGTCGAGCATATTAATAAAGCTCCTTCCAGCATTGTAGTTCGACAACCTTTTTGATATTAATAAAGTAGAACTTTCTTCCTATAAGCTTTCTCTCAAAAGAGACTTGTGCGCTTAGAATCTAGTTGAGACCAGCCCTCCTAGCTCTAAGTTTGTGATTTATCACGAGGTTCATCACCCCTTGTGTGGTTCACTTCACCCTTCCATCTCATACCAACCAGAAAACCCCTATCCAGAAGCTTAAGGTCGAGTTTCTCACCTAACCTTCTCCAAACAGCCCACGCGCATCCAAGCCTTGAATCGAGGCTTGTATCATTTTGGTATCAGAGCTTAAAGCTCCTAAACCAGGTTGTTTCTATCCTTTAACTTGTTTTGTTTCTAGTTCTTGCATTAGTTTAAGTTTCATTCAAGAAAAATAAAAAAATAACATCAAACTCCAAACCGAGTGCATCTAGCTTCTACGTGTATCACTAGGGTTTAGATTCACTTTTGCATTGCCATTCACGTTTTCTTTTTTGTTTAAATCATATTTCCATTATTTTTAAGTTAAATTAAAAAGAAAAGAAAAAGAAAATAGGAAAAATACCAAAAGAATTCGAATTGGACAGCTAGCACAAGTTGTAGGAAGTTTCCATTTTTCTAAACTTTCATTTTTTCAGGTTTTTCCTTTTCCTCAACTTTTTCCTTTTTGCAAATTCGAATTCCCCTATAAAAGAAAACCCTCCTAATCAACATAGGAGCAAAATAACTTGTCTTCTTTCTTTGTAGTACGCAATGGCAGAAGAAAATAGAGAAGTAGCCGAAGCCATGATGGCCATGTTCACCACCCTCCAAACACAACTTGCGTCAATAGGCGAGAGGTTGGAGCGCGTGGAGAGGCCTGTGAGATTCCAGGCCATAAGGCACGTGAGAGCTGAGCAAGACCGTGCTGAGGGTCCTGAGCACCTTAGGACACGGCACGAACAGGAGAAGCCCCAGCCAGATGGAAATGAGGACGCACCACCTCATAACTATCACCATAGGCCGAGAGGACCTCCACGGCAACCAGAGGCAGAAGGTGATGGCTTCAAGCCATATGGATATCACCAGAGACCTAGGATGCCTCCTAGACATCATGAGGATGGAGATGAACACGCCTACAACCGGGTAACTCATCCTGATGTTAAGCTAACTCCTCCAAGTTTTGCAGGAAAAGTAGACCCCGAGGCTTACCTAGATTAGGAGAGAAGAATGGATCATATCTTTGATCATTACAACCAACCAGGGCCTAGGAGAGTCTCAATGGCAGTAGCACAACTCACGGACAATGCCCTCATCTGGTGGGATCGTGAGGTATCTGACCGAAGGAGGAAAAGATTGAGGCCCGTAGACTCATGGGTCGACATGAAAGACCTCATGCGACAAAGGTTTGTTCCACCTTACTTTCATAGAGATTTGCAACGACGTTTTCGTACTCTTAAGCAGGGTACCAGATCAGTAGAGGAGTACTATGAAGAGTTTGAGAAGCTAAGGAACAGGCTGGAGCTCAATGATGATGAAGAAGCGTTGATGGCACAATTCTTGGATGGACTGCAAGAGAGGATCAACAGCAAGGTGGAAAGGCAAATCTACAATGACTTCAAGGATTTGTTCCACCTATCTGTCCAGGCTGAGCAGCACATCAAACGTAAGAGCCAAGACATCCACAACAAGCCTAAGACGCCTTGGGCACCAAGCAACATTCCCAAGTTCCTAGACAAAGGCAAAGGCATAGAGATCGAGTCAAGGTTCAAGAGCAAGCCTCCTGAGCCAACCCGTGACCAGAGAGAGCCTAGTAAGTCCTCTAACCCTCAAAGATCACGTGACATCACTTGTTTCAAGTGTAGGGGTCGTGGACACATCTCAAGGGAGTGCCCAAACAACCGGGTCATGCTGATTACGGAGGCTGGAGAGTATGACTCCCAAGATGAAGAGGACTATGAACCATAAGGAGAATACGGTGATAGTGAGTACCCTGATGTGATGGGAGTGCTGGTCACTAGACGCATCCTCAGTGCAATGGTGGATCCTTCAGAGACCATCCAAAGGGAGAACATCTTCCACAGCCGTTGCACCATCAAGGGCAAGGTATGTAACCTCATCATATATGGTGGTTCTTGCACTAACGTTGCTAGTGCGTACATGGATGATAAGCTAGGTCTAGAGAAGACAAGACATCCTCGACCATATAGACTGAGTTGGCTCGATGACAAATTGGAGCTCAAGATCCATGAGCAAGTGATACAAGCCTCGATTCAAGGCTTATATGCGCGTGGGCTGTTTGGAGAAGGTTAGGTGAGAAACTCGACCTTAGACTTCTTGGATAGGGGTTTTTGGGTTGGTATTTGATGGAAGGGTAAAGTGAACCACACGAGGGGTGATGAACCTCATGATAAATCACAAACTTAGAGCTAGGAGGGCTGGTCTCAACTAGGTTCTAAGCGCACAAGATTCTTAGAGAGAAAACTTGTAAGAAAATTCGATCTTTATTAATTAGCAAAAAGGTTGTCGAACTACAATGCTGGAAGGAGCCTTATTAATATGCTTGACAGCTTGACCTTCTAGGGTCGACTCAAAGAAAAAAAGGAAATATTACAAAAGTGCACAAATGGAAAATGTACAAAAGTGCATAACCAAAAAAGGACCTATTCCTAAAATGTCTTTGACTCAAAAAAATGTAAATATTCTAGATCCCACCCTGCAAAACAGAAAGAGGCAAATATTCGAATTGAAAACTTACCTTACTTACCTCACGGCCTAGAAATGGAAGATGGCCGTCCTTGTGGCATGCAAGCGCCTTGCTCCTAGTCTTCGACTTGGAGTAGGGTTAGTGATACAAGCCTTGATTCAAAGATGTATGCGCGTGGGCTGTTTGTAGAAGATTAGGTGAGAAACTCAACCTTAGGCTTCTGGATAGGAGTTTTCTGGTTGGTAAACGATGGAAGGGTGAAGTGAACCACACGAGGGGTGATGAACCTCGTGATAAATCACAAACTTAGAGCTAGGAGGGCTTGTCTCAACTAGGTTCTAAGCGCACAAGTCTCTCTTGAGAGAAAGCTCGTAGGGAAAAAGTTCTACTTTATTAATGATCAAAAAGGTTGTCGAACTACAATGCTGGAAGGAGCTTTATTAATATGCTCGACAGCTTGACCTACTAGGGTCGACTCAAATAAGAAAAAGGAAAGTTTACAAAAGTGCACAAAAGGAAAAATACAAAAGTGTATAACCGAAAAGGACCTATTCCTAAAATGTTCTTGACTCAAAAATGTAAAGCAACTAGATCCTACCCTGCAAAACAGAAAGAGGCATATATTCGAATGTAAACTTACCTTAACTCACCTCACGGCCAAGAAATGGAAGGTGGCCGTCCTTGTGGCATGCACGCGCCTTGCTCCTAGTCTTCGACTTGGAGTAGGGTTAAATATATTTGGGCCCTGACCTCTCTTGCCACTAAAGCCCAAGTCTCTGATGTTCCTTGTGTTGTTGAGAAGCCTTTGGACTCTAATTTGCTCTTCTGGCCCATTGTCCTTAGCTGCTCTTCCTCTAGAAGCTTGTCGACCCATAAGCTGAATTTGTGGAAGAGTGCTCTTGATCTGCTTCTTGTCATTGCTCCTGGAGGTACCACTGGTGTAGATACTTCCTCTAAGTGCATGTCCTGGAGCTGGTAGCTCATTTGGTCTGAGTCCTCTTGTGTAGAAGTGGAAGTGTGCGTGTACTCGGCTGGATGGCCTGTACCGGCTGGGTTGTGCGCGGTACTGGCCGGAATGACTTCAGGACCGGCCAAGTTGATCCCGGAGTCGGCGGTGTCATCAGGGGACCGGCGGTGTCATTCACGTCCCCACCAAGTGTGCCGGAAGCTTGGGCCTCTCCGCCGGCGATGTTGACCGGTCTGGTCCTATAGGTCGAGGGTCCGGCGGTACTGTCTGGTCCGGCAGGCGCGCCAGATGGTCCTGCTGTCTCGGGCAAGCTTCCTGGTCAGCCAGTCTGGTCTCCTGGCTGGATGTACGACCTGATGTCCTCTTCATTCCCTTCCTCTTCAGTAGGTTTTGTCCTCAAAACTGGATCATCTGCATGGAAAGGGGCCAAGTCAGTAACATTGAACGTATTGGACACATTAAACTCACCTGGAAGCTCGATCCGGTAGGCATTGTTGTTGATCCTCTCGAGCACTCTGAATGGTCCATCTCCTCTTGGTGCTAGCTTGGAACTCCTTAGGTTTGGGAACCTCTCCTGCCGTAGGTGTAGCCACACCCAATCGCCTGGTTGAAAGATCACCTCCTTTCTTCCTTTGTTGGCATGAGTCACGTACTGTCCGGTCCTCTTCTCCAAGTTTTCTGCTACCTTCTGGTGTAACCTCCTTATGAACTCTGCTTTGGATGCTCCGTTGAGGTTGGTCATCTCAGCTGGTGGCGGTGGTGTTTGCTCCAATGGGGTGAGAGGGTTGAAACCGTATACCACTTCAAATGGGGTCTTCTTGGTTGCTGAGTGCACGGCTCGGTTGTAGGCGAACTCAATGAATGGCAGGCACTCCACCCAAGTCTTTAGGTTCTTCCCTAGTGTTGTTCTGAGAAGAGTTGATAGGGTCCTGTTGGCAACTTCAGTTTGGCCATCGGTTTGAGGATGGCAAGTGGTTGAGAGAAGTAACCGTGCCTAGTTTTCTCAAAGGGTCCTCCGAAATGGTGAGGAACTTGGTGTCCCTATGACGTCGATGGTCCTTGGCACTCCATGAAGTGGTACTATCTCCCTGAAGAACAGCTCAGCTGTTTGCACTTAGAGGAAGTCTCAACACCAGTGGTACCTCAAGGAGCAATGACAAGAAGCAGATCAAGGGCACTCTTCCACAAATTCAGCCTATGAGTCGACAAGCTCCTGAGGAAGATCGACTAAGGACAATGGGCCAAAAGTACAAAGAAGAGTCCAATAGCTTCTCAACAACACAAGGGACATCAGAGACTTGGGCTTTAGTGGCAAGAGAGGTCAGGCCCCAAAGATTCTTAACCCTACTCCAAGTCGAAGACTAGGAGCAAGGCGCGTGCATGCCACAAGGACGGCCACCTTCCATTTCTTGGCCGTGAGGTGAGTTAAGGTAAGTTTACATTCGAATATATGCCTCTTTCTGTTTTGCGGGGTAGGATCTAGTTGCTTTACATTTTTGAGTCAAGAACATTTTAGGAATAGGTCCTTTTTCGGTTATACACTTTTGTATTTTTCCTTTTGTGCACTTTTGTAAACTTTCCTTTTTTCTTTATTTGTGTCGACCCTAGAAGGTCAAGCTGTCGAGCATATTAATAAGGCTCCTTCCAGCATTGTAGTTCGATAACCTTTTGATTATTAATAAAGTAGAACTTTTTCCCTACAAGTTTTCTCTCTAAGAATCTTGTGCGCTTAGAACCTAGTTGAGACCAGCCCTCCTAGCTCTAAGTTTGTGATTTATCACGAGGTTCATCACCCCTCGTGTGGTTCACTTCACCCTTCCATCTTTTACCAACCAGAAAACCCCCATCCAGAAGCCTAAGGTTGAGTTTCTCACCTAATCTTCTACAAACAGCCCACGCGCATACATCCTTGAATCAAGGCTTGTATCAGTTAGGAATCTTTGGGCCCTGACCTCTCTTGCCACTAAAGCCCAAGTCTCTGAAGTCCCTTGCACTGTTGAGAAGCCTTTGGACTCTTCTTTGCACTTCTGGCCCATTGTCCTTAGTCGATCTTCCTCTAGGAGCTTGTCGACCAATAAGCTGAACTTGTGGAAGAGTGCTCTTGATCTGCTCATTGTCATTGCTCTTGGTGGCACTACTGGTGTGGAGACTTCCTCCAGATGCATGTCTTGAATCTGGTAGCTTATCTGGTCCGAGTTTCCTTGTGTAGAAGTTGAAATGCTCGTGTACTAGGCTGGATCGGCTGTACCGGCTGGACTGTGCGAGGTACTGGCCGGAATGCCTTCAGGACCAGCTAAGTTTATCCCGGAGTCGGCGGCGTCACCAAGGGGACCGGCGGTGTCATCCACGTTGCCACCAATTGTGCCGGAAGCTTGGGCCTCTCTGCCGGCAATGCTGATCGGTCCGGTCCTATTGGTCGAGGGTCCGGCGGTACCGCTTGGGCCGGCAGACGTGCCAAATGGCCCGGCTGTCTCGGGCAAGCTTCCTGGTCGGCCAATCTGGTCTTCCGGCTGGACATACGACCTGATGTCCTCATCATCCCCTCCTTCTTCAGTAGGTTTTGACCTCAAAACTGGTTCATCTGCACGGAAATGGGCTAAGTCAGTTATGTTGA
>CM032162.1:39672924-39780512 GCA_018901935.1 Pugionium cornutum | reverse complement strand
AGAGGCCCCGTTGACATGGCCAATGAACAAGAAATTGATAAAGAGGTTCAGGATGGCCATAGAGAACTACCTCAAATCCTTTGGCCAAGATGACAATTCGGCCAGCTCCTCGCACAGTCCAGCCGATCCAGCCGATTGTACTACCATTTCCACATCAACACAAGGGGACTCGGATCATCTAAGCTACCAGCTTCAAGGCATTAACCTGGATGAACTCTCTACACCAGTGGTATCACCAGGAGTAATGACAAGGAGCAGAACAAGGGCACTCTTCCACAAGTTCAGTTTGTGGGTAGACAAGCTCCTAGAAGATTATCGACAAGGAGCATTGAGCCAAGAGTACAAGGAAGAGTCCAAAGGTTTCTCAACATTACAAAGGACTCCAGAGATTTGGGCTTTAGTGGCAAAAGAGGTCAGGGCCCAACGATTCATAACCCTACTCCAAGTCGAAGACTATGAGCTAGGCGCGTGCATGCCACAAGGTCGGCCACCTTCCATTTCTTGGCCGATAGGTAAGAATGTTAAGTTTTCAGTTATACACTTGCCTTTTCTGTTTTGCAGGGTAGGAATTAGAAGTTTTCCATTTTTGAGACAAGAACAATTTAGGTAGAAGTCCTTTTTCGGTTATTGCCTTTTTGTAATTTTTCCTTGTGCATTTTTGTCAGTTTTCCATTTTTCTTTCTTTGAGTCGACCCTAGAAGGTCAAGCTGCCGAGCATATTAATAAGGCTCCTTCAGCATTGTAGTTCGACAACCTTTTTGATATTAATAAAGATAGAACTTTCTTCCTACGAGTTTTCTCTCAAGAAACTTGTGCGCTTAGAACCCTAATTGAGACCAGCCCTCCTAGCTTGTATATTGTGATTTATCACAACGTTCATCATCTCTCGTGTGGTTCACTTCACCTCTCCATCCGTTACTCACCAGAAATCCCCTATCCAGAAGCCTAAGGTCGAGTTTCTCACCTAACCTTCTACAAGCAGCACACGCGTGTTACGGCCTTGTTTCGAGGCTTGTATCACAAAAGCTTTAAGCAAAATCTTCAGAAGGGGAAGAGCTCCAAGATCAAGAACATAAGGCATTGAATAAAGACCAAGAAGATCTTAGAGCAAAATACCAAAACTCAATACATTCCACTCACCTTGCACACACGAAATCAACACATGGTGCGCCTACACGACCGTTTGAGAGTAAGACCAATGTGAGGTCTTTATATTATATTTTTTCAAGTTAATTGGCCCTAAAAATGGCTCAATGTAAGTAGAAATTCAAATATAGACACTTCTAAAAAATATCAACACACACGCCCATAGTTTCCCTTCCTAGGATTATGTACTTTTCCTTTTCGTATAATGTTGTGAATTCTTTTTTTTGTGTGTTTGTGTGTTTCCTTGTTGCATTTTCTTTCATTTATTTTGACCACTAGTTCTAAACTGAAGAACCATTATATAAAGTTCTCATGTTTCCTTGTAACATTTAAACCTTTTGATATTAATAAAGATATACTTTCTTTCCTACAAAGAAACCCTACAAATTCAAGTTTGAGTTCCTAGCCGCCTCTTAGAGTGTGAGCTTCTTGTGCTGTATCAAAGATTATACACCCTTTTGTGGTGCACCACAACTACCCCAACACTTCCATGCCTTTATCCCATGAGAGAGAGCAAGCTCCAACTCGTTAGATGTCCACAACCTATCCAACCAGATGTACCAAGAGAGAGTGACCACCAACTCGTGTCTCGGCCACCCTTGCCACTTTAAGATCCTATAAGGTGTCTTACATCAAATGGTGATCTCGTTAATTATCTTACTTTTTGTGTAATTGTGCAGAGGACAATGACATAACAATCCCGTTAATGCCCATAAACCAGCTAACAAGCCAATGGTGGTGGAAGATCTTTCGAGGTTCCTGAGGAACCTAGTATCATGTGAAAAGTGTGATGTTGTATATGTGTTGCAATATGTATTATAATATGATTGTTATATTACTATTGTGATGTGAATAGTTTGAATGTTGATTGTTGCATTTTCTAAAGTTAGTATTTGTGCATATTGTTGGTTAACAATGTTGGGGATTATGTAAACGGGCATGACCTTCCTTATTTACTAATTTTTTAGACACTCTGATGAGGTCATTGGCTCAAGTCCTGGACGATGGGCCATCCCAACAGATCCGAGGAGCACAAAGACGATCAAGCACGCACAAAAGAACACATGGGCGTATTTGCATGAATTCAAGCCTAACCAAGAAGCGGTCATTAATACCGGAGCTGGCCTATGATCCTAACTCACAGAGGACACGAGGCGACATTGAGCCCACCCCAAACCATGCCATACCAGGTTATACACCATTCATCAAGTTGGTGTAGCCGGAACTTACCTTATTTCGAACTTTCATTACATTAAAGTCTCCAAACATTTCTTTGGCGACCAGAGACTTTGTGCTAATTTTAGGAGCTCCCCTAAACACTCCTAGAAGCCAAAACACGCCTTGGAAAGTGTCTAAATTCATGGTCAAGAATAAGAAATAATGTAATCAAGGCCTTTGGTCAAGTCTTCCCCTATAATTGTTATCATTTTAATGCTTTAGACTCCTACCACTTATGCCCTATAATACTATAATAGGGGCTTTCACTTGTAAGCTTCATCATTCAACTTTTCAAATAAAAACAGCTTGTTTTCTTAAGCTACTACTTCTACAAAAACTAGAGATGTGAAGTGTTTCAAATACCAAGGAAAAGGGTATCATGCGAATAAATGCACCAACAAGAAGACCATAATTTTGTTGGATAATGGTGAAAAAGAATCTGAAGAAGAAGAAGTCTTTTCTGATTTTTTAGAAGAGCATCTTGAACACCCTATGGCAGAAGAATTATTGGTAACAAGAACAACCCTAATTGTGCAAAACAAGACCAAAGAACATGAGCAAAAAGAGAACCTGTTTCAGTCAAAATACCACGTCCAAGGAAAGGTTTGCAGCATCATTATTGATGGAGGAAGATGCACTAATGTGGTTAGTGAAACTATGGTAAAAAAATTAGGTCTAGAAGTTTTCAAGCCCCCAAAGCCTTATAAGCTACAACGGTTTAATAAGTGTGGCGAAATGGAGGTGAGCAGCCAAGTCAAAGTACCTATAAGCATTGGCAAGTACGAAGATGAAATCTATTGAGACTAGCCACATTCTCCTTGGAAGACTATGGTAGTTTGATTGGAAGGTCATTCATGATGGTTACACTAACCATCAATCTTTTAAACACAAAGGTAAGGAGATCACACTTGTTCCTATGACACTACAAAAAGTGTACCAAGATCAGCTTGTGCTAGAACAAAGGAAAACAACTAGAACTCTAAAAGAAACCATAGGTGAAAGTTAAAAAAATGCTAAAAAGGTTATGAGAACAAGAACAAGAAGCACTCAAATTTCTTTTTGAGAAAAGTTAAAGAGAATGTTGTGATACATTCATAGTCACGGAGGTATGGCTTAATCTCTACTCTTGATGCTAAGTTGTTAATCTTTGAATAACTTAAAGAGCTATATGAAACTGATCCTGAATTTAATTACATATACATTGCTAGCAGAAAGTTTTTTTCAGGAAAATACTATATACATGAAGGATTCCTATTTTATGATAATAGATTATGTGTGCCAAACTGTTCAATTCGAGACTTATTAGTTATGCAAACTCATGGAGGAGGATTGATGGGGTAATTTAGAGTTTCCAAAAAAGGTAATGCAATATCATCTCCATTGGCCACACATGAAGATAAATGTAGAAAGATTCGTGCAAGGTGTGCTACATGCAAACAGGCTAAGTCAAAGGTGACCCCATGATTTGTATACTTCTTTACCCATTCCTACTCATCCATGGATTGACATATCAATGTACTTTGTGGTTTGTTTTCCTAGAACTAGGACAAGAAAGGATTCTATCTTTGTTGTGTTTGTTAGATTCTCTAAGATGACTCATTTTATAGCATGTAACAAGACTGATGATGCATTGCATATAGCCAATCTATTTTTTAAGAGGTAGTTTGCTTGCATAAAATGCCTAGGACCATAGTTTCTGATAGAGTCACTAAGTTCTTGAGTTACTTTCGAAAAACTCTTTGGTCTAATTTGGGAACTAGGCTTCTATTCCCTACAACATGTCACTCACAAACGGACGATCAAATTGAAGTAGTTAATAGAAATTTTTCTACTTTGCTGCATGCATTAATCAAACGAAATCTTAGAACATGGGCAGGATGTTTACCACATGCTGAATTTGCATACAACCATTCTATACATTATCCTTCTAAGTATTCTCCTTTTCATATTGTCTATGGTTTCCTTTATATCCTTTAGATCTAGCCCCTTTTCCTTTAAGTGAAAGAGATAGTATTGATGGATAAAGAAATGCTGAGATTTTTAAACTGATCCATGAGAACGCAAGGAAGAATATTGAGGCCAGAACCCAACAATATGAAAGAAAGGCCAAAAGGGAGGCGTGAAATGGTCTTTGAGGTGGGAAACCTCGTGTGGGTTCACTTGAGAAAAGAAAGATGTCCAACTGAAAAGAAATCGAAGCTTATGTCCAGAATTGATGGACCTTTCAAGATAGTTCAGAATATTAGCAACAATGCCTACCAAATTGATCTTCAACGTAAGTTTATTGTGAATTCAAGCTTCAATGTTTATGACCTTATGCCTTTCATTGCAGATGAACCAGATTTGAAGTCAAATTTGATACGAGCATGGAAAGCACAGAACAGGATAAGCTTATGGCTAGGAATGAACCAGTGCAACATGAGGAAGCTCTTGCAGTACTAGATGGACCATTAACCAGCAATCAGCAGAAAACTGAAATAAGCAGCAGCAGCCTACTCAAAAAGGAGAATGCAGAACAAACTCACTTGGGTTTGAATGGAGAAGTGCCTAAAAACTCTGGATTTATTACAAGTCCATGATAACATACAAATGGTTATGTGATGTAAGAGGCCGTATGAGGCCTTACAAAGGTCGAGGGCTGGCCGTGACACAAGATGGTGGTCACTCTCTCCTGTTATGGCGAAGGGGATACGGGTGGGGATCTAACGAGCTGGCAGTCGCTCTCTCTCATGGGATGAAGGCAGGGGCAGTGATGGGGGAGGTAAGATGCACCACAAAGAGGGTGGAAAATATTTGATACAGCATGAGGAGTTCAAGCGAGGAGGTGGCGGCTCTCTCTTGATTGAACTCGCAAAGGGGTTTCTTTCTCCTTGAAGAAAATTGATCTTTATTAATATCAAAAAGGTTGAAATATTACAAGGCTGCAGGGGAACCTTATATAAGGGTTCTTCAGCTTGATCTAATGGCCAAATTAAATGAAATAAATGTAACAAGGAAATCACAAACAAAAAGGAAATCGCAACAACACATAAAAAAGGACAAGTTCATAAACTAATAAATAGGAAAGTTGCAAATTGTGTGTGGGGCGAGGCGTCTAAGTTTAGATTGGCATCATGTTGGGCCATTTTTAGGGCCATTTGTTCCTGCAAAAATGTAATAAATGGACCATACTTTAGCCTTCCTTGCAAATGGTTGCATAGAAGTGTTGATTATGTGTGTGTTTGGGGCATGGAGTGTCTTGGGTCGTGGCCTTGGGCTTTAAAATATTATAAATCTTCATTTAATTCTTGAGGGTCTTGTTCTTAAAGCTTTTTCGGTTGTTTTCTCCATCTTGAATGATGCAGGAACAAGAGGGTTTGTTCGAGCAAGGGGAACTGTTGGAGAGGCTCTAGCAGGCTGTACAACACTTTCTAGAGACTCAGGAGTGATCGGTTGATGAACATATTGATGCTGGCCCTTCAGCTGGTTGTAGAGCACTTTCTGGAGGATCTAAGTGAAAATTGAGTAGAGAAGTGAATCGAGAAGCGCCAGATAGATTATGGAAGGTCTGTGATAAGTCTAGAACAATCAAGTTTCAAGGATTCTCACACAAGAAGGCTAGAGGCGTCAGCTCCTTTCAAAGGAAGAAAAACTAGGTTTTTATTTCATAAAACTTAAGTGACTACATGCTGAAAAGGGACTTTATATACTAGTCCAGCAGCAGGTGCCTTCTAGGGCTGAAAATACATTATAATGGAAGGACTAAATCAAAAATAACAACAAGACATTAGGACCTAATGACAACAGACGCATTCCTACAAAAACAAGCAAATAGACTTGTTAATTGAAACATAGGAATTTTAAATACACACCTTGGTTTCTTGTAGCTCCTTATAATACCTTCTTAAGTTTGTTTAGCAATGATGAACAGATTGTATCTCTACAGCCTTGTAAAACTGGAAGGAATAAAATTGTTGTAGTCTTTAGTTGATCATAGTCTCCTTCTTGTAATTCTTTAGTAAGTTCAGCTTCATGGAATCCTCCATCTTCTATGATTGTTATGAGACTCTCCACAGACTTGTTGAACATCTTACTAAGGTTTCTTGTGATTGATCTTGTTCTTGGAGCTTGTCTTATAATAAGTATATTAATGGACTCTTCCTAAACTTCTAGTGAGCTAGTATTGATGTCCTCATCATCTCCTCCCTCTTGAAAAGGTTCTATCCTCAGAACAGGTACATCCGCATGAAAAGGAGCAAGATCAATAATATTAAAAGTAGGAGATATGGTCATCTCACCTGGCAGGTCAAGGTTATAGGCATTGTTGTTGATCTTCTCTAAAACACGAAAAGGAGCATCTCTTCTTGTGAAAAGCTTGGATTTCCTTTGGTTAGGGATTCTTTCATGG
Source organism: Pugionium cornutum (assembly GCA_018901935.1). Classification (NCBI taxonomy): domain Eukaryota; kingdom Viridiplantae; phylum Streptophyta; class Magnoliopsida; order Brassicales; family Brassicaceae; genus Pugionium; species Pugionium cornutum. The sequence continues at coordinate 39,773,761 of CM032162.1, read as the reverse complement.
TCTCATTTGCAACCTTACCCAATCCCTAGGTTTTGATGATATGTCTTTTCGGTGTTTACCTGCATTTCTTTTGTACTGCTCGGTTCTCTTTTCCAAGTTGTCCTTGACCTTTTGATGAATCTTCTTAACATAATCTTCCATGGTTTCTCCTTGACTAGACATAACATCTTGAGGTAATGGTATAAGATCCAGTGGGGTAGTAGGAGTAAATCCATAAACCACTTCAAAAAAGTGAAAGTTTAGTTGCTGAATGTTTAGCATAATTATAAGCAAACTCAATGTAAGGTAAACAAGACAACCGGTTTCTTAGATTCTTACTGACTGTGATTCTCAAAATTTTTGAAAGAGTTCCATTTACTACCTCTGTTTGACCATCGGTTTGTGGGTGGAAAGTAGTTGAGAATAGCACCTTAGTCCCCAACTTTTTCCATAAGGTCTTTCAGAAATGGCTTAGAAATTTGGTGTCACGATCTGAAATGAATGTTCTGGGAACTCCATGTAGGCGCACTACTTCTTTAAAAAAAAAGATCATCTATTTGTGTAGCATCATTAGTCTTGTTACATGGTATAAAATGAGCCATCTTTGAAAACTTGCCTACAACTACAAAGATAGAATCCTTGTGGTTGATCTTCAGCAGGCCTAAGACAAAGTTCATAGAGATATCTACCCAAGGTAGGTTAGGAATGGGCAAAGGCATATAAAAACCATAGGAGTGTGACCTGGATTTTGCTTTCAAGCAAGTGATGCACTTAGCACAGAATCTTTCAACATCTCATTTTAGATGTGGCCAGTAGACATGTTCCATAAGTACACTCAATATCTTATCTCAGCCAAAATGTCCCATGAGTCCTCCTCCCTGAGCTTCTCCAATCAATAGCTCTCTCATTGATCCCTGAGGAATACAAAGAAGTTTTCCCTTAAATAAAAATCCATCATGTTGATAAAACATACCAGATGCATCCTTGTTGGCCTTCTTAAATATTTCTTGAAAATCTGGATCAGTCTCATACATTGCTTTGATGTGTTAAAATTCCATAATCTTAGCTTCCATTGTGCTGATGAGAGAATGTCTCCTTGATACAGGATCAGCCACAACGTTATCTTTACCTTTCTTATATTTGATCATATAGGAAAAAGTCTCCACAAACTCAAGCCACTTTGCATACCTCTTCTTAAGCTTAGTTTGTCCTCTTAAGTGCTTGAGCGTTTCATGATCTATATGAATAACAAACTCCTTTGACATTAGGTAATGTTGCCAAAATTCAAGAGACCTTACCAAAGCATAGAGCTCTTTATCATATGTGGGATAGTTAAGTGAAACTCCACTAAGTTTCTCACTGAAGTAAGCCACTGGTTTTCCTCCTTGCATTAGGGCAGCTCCTATACCTGTTACAGAAGCAGCACATTAAATTTCAAAAGTTTTATCAAAGTTAGGAAGTACCAAAATAGGCGCATGTGTGAGGCTATCTTTCAGCTTGTTGAATGCCTTCTCTCGTGCTGGTCCCCATTCGAATTCAACATTCTTCTTAATTACTGAAGTGAGGGGTGCAGCAACAGTACTAAAGTCCTTGACAAGTCTTCTGTAGAAACTAGCCAATCAATGGAAACTCCTCACATGTCTGATTTTTGTTCGGGTTGGCCAATCTTGAATTACTTTTGATTTTTTCTTCATCAACCTTTAAGCCTTGAAAACGTACAAAAAATCCTAGTTGCTGAATGTAGGAGTAAATCCATAAACCACTTCAAAAAAGTGAAAGTTTAGTTGCTGAATGTTTAGCATGATTATAAGCAAACTCAATGTAAGGTAAGCAAGACAACCGGTTCTTAGATTCTTACTGACTGTGGTTCTCAAAATTTTTGAAAGAGTTTGATTTACTACCTCTGTTTAACCATCGGTTTGTGGGTGGAAAGTAGTTGAGAAGAGCACCTTAGTCCCCAACTTTTTCCATAAGGTCTTCCAGAAATGGCTTAGAAAATTGGTGTCACGATCTGAAAGGATTGTTCTGGGAACTCCATGTAGGCGCACTACTTCTTTAAAAAAAAGATCAGCTATTTTTGTAGCATCATTAGTCTTGTTACATAGTATAAAATGAGCCATCATTGAAAACCTGCCTACAACTACAAAGATAGAATCCTTGTGGTTGATCTTCGGCAGGCCTCAAACAAGTTCATAGAGATATCTACCAAAGGTAGGTTAGGAATGGGCAAAGGCATATGAAAACCATAGGGGTGTGACCTGGATTTTTCTTTCAAGCAACTGATGCACTTAGCATAGAATCTTTCGACATCTCGTTTTAGATGTGGCCAGTAGACATGTTCCATAAGTACACTCAATATCTTATCTCGGCCAAAATGTCCCATGAGTCCTCCTCCCTAAGCTTCTCCAACCAATAGCTCTCTCATTGATCCCTGAGGAATACAAAGAAGTTTTTCCTTAAATAAAAATCTATCATGTTGATAAAACATACCAGCAGCCTTGTTGGTCTTCTTAAATATTTTTTGAAAATCTGGATCAGTCTCATACATTGCTTTGATGTGTAAAAATCCCATAATCTTAGCTTCCATTGTGTTGATGAGAGCATGTCTCCTTGATACAGGATCAGCCATAACGTTATCTTTACTTTTATTATATTTGATCACATAGAAAAAAGTCTCCACAAACTCAAGCCACTTTGCATGCCTCTTCTTAAGCTTAGTTTGTCCTCTTAAGTGCTTGAACGTCTCATAATCTATATGAATAACAAACTCCTTTGACATTAGGTAATGTTGCCAAATTTCAAGAGACCTTACCAAAGCATAGAGCTCTTTATCATATGTGGGATAGTTAAGTGAAACTCCACTAAGTTTTTCACTGAAGTAAGCCACTGGTTTTCCTCCTTGCATTAGGGCAGCTCCTATACCTGTTCCAGAAGCAACACATTAAATTTCAAAACTTTTATCAAAGTTAGGAAGTACCAAAATAGGCGCATGTGTGAGGCTATCTTTCAGCTTGTTGAATGCCTTCTCTTGTGCTGGTCCCCATTCAAATTCTACATTCTTCTTAATTACTGAAGTGAGGGGTGCCGCAACAGTACTAAAGTCCTTGACAAATCTTCTTTAGAAACTAGTCAATCCATGGAAACTCCTCACATGTCTGATTGTTGTTTGGGTTGGCCAATCTTGAATTACTTTTGATCTTTTCTTCATCAACCTTTAAGCCTTGAGAACGTACAAAAATTCCTAGGAATACAACTTGATCAGTGCAAAAAATACATTTCTTAAGGTTAGCATAAAGGTTTTCAGCCTTAAGCATTTCAAGTACCTGCTCAAGATGTTGTAAGTGATCTTCAAAATTAGAGCTATAAATTAGAATGTCATCAAAATAAACGACTACGAACTTACGGATAAATGCTCTTAAGACGTGGTTCATGAGTCTCATGAATGTACTTGGAGCTTTTGTGAGTCCAAATGGCATGACTAGCCATTCATACAATCCTTGTTTGGTCTTCCATTCATCAGCTTCTTTCATTCTCACCTGATGATATCCACTTTTTAGATAAATTTTTGAGAAGATATTTGCTCCATTGATTTCATCTAGCATGTCATCAAGTCTTGGAATTTAATGTCGGTATTTTACAGTGATATTGTTGATTGCTCTACAATCAACACACATTCTCCAAGTTCCATCTTTCTTAGGCACTAGAAGATCAGTAACAGCACATGGGCTTAGACTTTCTCGGATATAGCCCTTAGACATTAAGTCTTGTAATTGTCTTTCCAGCTCCTTTGCCTCTTCTGGATTCACTCTATAGGCAGCTCGGTTTGGCAAAGTTGGTCCAGGAACAAGATCAATCTGATGCTCAATTCCTCTTATAGGTGGAAATCATGGTGGTATCTCTTCTGGAAAAACATCAGTGAATTTGTCAAGAGGCTCTAGAACAGCAGCAGGGAGTTCCTCCTTTTCATGTCCTGAAAACAACACTTCTTTAAAGATCATTAGTAGCACATGTTCTTTAGGATCAAGAGATTTCAAAACAGTGGCAGGTGTTACATAAAGGTTAGTTTTATTTAGCTTTTCTCCTGTAGACATAGTTCGTTGCATCTCATGCACTTCCTACGGAGTTAAAGGTGCTAAGCTATGTTTCTTGTTATTATGCATGAAGGTATAGTGACTTGAGCGTCCATTGTGTAATTCTTCTTTGTAAAATTGCCATGGACGACCTAGAAGTAGATCTCCAGCTTGCATAGGCACCACATCACACATAACTTCATCTGCATACTTGCCTATGCTGAATGGTATAGTGACTTGTTTTGCGATCTTTTGCTCAGTTTCATCGTTCAGCCATTTGAGTTTGTATGGTCGAGGATGTTTTCTCTTTTGTAATCCTAGCTTATCAACCAAATACTTGCTGGCTACGTTGGTACAAAAACCACCATTTATGATCAAGCTACATACCTTATAGTATATTGTGCACCGAGAATGGAAAATATATTCTCTTTGTATAGTTTCTGGTTCAAAAAGAGCATTGAGGGATCTCCTTGTAACTAGAACCTCTCCAGTATTAGGATAATCCACAACTTCTTCCTCAGATTTTTCTGGTTCATCCTTCTCTTCATCTTGAGATTCATATTCGCCATTTGATTTAAGGATCATAACTCTCTAGTTTGGGCATTCTCTTGAATAGTCTTTTCATTGACATTTAAAACAAGTTATGTCACGAGATCTTTGAGTTGGAGTTTTATCTCGCTCTGGTTTGTTGTTTTTAGACGTTTCAGCTATGGATTTCTTGAATTTGGATTCTATGTCGACGGCCTTTCCTTTGTCGGACCCCTTTGAGGTTGTTGATTCCAGGTAGACTTGCTACGATTTATTGAGATAGTCTTCCTTTTTATGTGCTGTTTGGCCTGAACCGCAAGATGCAGCAACTCATCCAGATAATGATAGGTTTGTCTCTCCACTTTTCTATCAATTCGATCTTGCAGACCATCAAGGAATTGAGCCGTCAAAGTTTCTTCTAATTATTTGGTCTCCAACCTGTTTCTAAGCATTTCAAACTCATCAAAGTATTCTTCAACAGATTTAGAACCTTGAGTTAGTTTTCTAAATTTCTTCTGCAACTCTCTATAGTAGTATGCAGAGACATATCGCCTCCTTAGTTGGAACTTCATGTCTTCCCAAGTAGTGATCTGACCATTCTATCTCTTCTTCTTTCAGACACATCTCTGGCCCACCAAGCTACAGCATTTTTAGTGAGTTGAGCAGCTGCTAGAGACACTCTTCTCTGATCTGAGTAGTTGTAATACTCAAATATGTATTCCATACATCTTTCCAATCAAGGTAGGCATCTGAATTAACCTTTTCAGAAAAGGTTGGTGTCGTGAGCTTTTTTACGTCTCTATTTCCATGCCAAGATTCTTCTACTCTATCTTGGTCAAGTTGATATTATCTTCTTGGTCTATGATTATGATCAGGTTAGGTGGAAGATCATCTTCTAAGTCAGCTATTTCATCCTTTTCATGATTCACACGTTAGGCATTCACATTTCTGATAGGATTTCTGCGAATTGGTGGTGGTTGTTCTATTCTTTTCATGCGATCTCCTAGGTTTTGAAGTTGAATCTGAATAGCAGCAAGCATCTGAGCAATATTCACAACTATTGGCTCTCCCATACTCACACAATCTGAATAGGAGCGATTAAGCTCTGATACCATATGATGCAGGAAGAAGAAGGTTTGTTTGAGAAAGGGGAACTACTGGAGAGGCTCTAGCTGGCTGTACAACACTTCTAGAGACTCAGGAATGATGGGTTGATGAACATATTGATGGTGACCCTTCACCTGGCTGTAGAGCACTTTCTGGAGGATTTAATTGAGGATTAAGTAGAGAGGTGAATCGAGAGACGCCACACAGATTATGGAAGGTATGTGATAAGTCTACAGCACTCAAGTTTCAAGGATTCTCACACAAGAAGGCTGGAGGCGTCAGCTCATTTCAAAGGAAAAAAAACTAGGTTTTTATTTTATAAAACTTAAGTGATTACATGCTGAGAAGGGACTTTATATACTAGTCTAGCAATAGGTGTCTTCTAGTGCTGAAAACCATTATAATAGAAGGACTAAAGTGAAAATAACAACAAGACATTAGGACTTAATGACAAATAAAATACTCTTAAACTTAACAGTCATATTCTTACAAAAACAAGCAAATAGACTTGTTAATTAAAACATAGGAATTTTAAATACGCACCTTGGTCTCTTGTAGCTTTTTATAATGTCTTCTTAAGTTTTTTCAGCAATGATGAACAAGGTTGTATCTCTGAAGCCTTGTAAAACTGGAAGGAGTGAAATTATTGTAGTCTTTAGTTGTTCATAATCTCCTTCTTGTAATTCTTTAGTAAGTTCAGCTTCATGGAATCTTCCATCTTCTATGATTGTTATGAGACTCTCCACACACTTGTTGAACATCTTACTAAGGTTTCTTGTGCCTGATCTTGTTCTTGGAGATTGTCTCATAATAGGTATATTAATGGGCTCTTCCTCAGCTTCTAGTGAGCTGGTATTGATGTCCTCATCATCTTGAAGCTCTTGATCCGTGGGCATTGTTCCGACCCTCTCTTGTCCATGGTGGGCACCATGGATCCTTGTGGGCTCTAATCATGTAAAGCAAGTTATAGCAGTTGATTTGCAACTAAAGGCAAAAGATATACTTGGAACTAGATGTTCATGGTCGTTGCCAATGGTCACTTGGCCAAAGGTTTGGGTAAGATCTTCGGTTGATCGATGTATCATGGCTGGTGGGCCATCTATGCATGTGGTACCAGTTCTGGCAAAGGTCTGACAGGTCTCTGGCCATGTCATTACCTCATGGCCATGTGATTTGAGGTAGTTCTCCATGGCGAGGTTGAACCTCCTCCTCCGTTGTTTGCTCATAGACCATATGGCAGGCACCTCTCGTACTGCAAGCCATGGCTCCCGTCCGTGATCGGTACAGTGGTCCTCATCAGTATGTGATCCATTTGTACTCTTTTTCTCTTATCCAACTTTTTTCCCATTGAGTTTTCTTGGTAAAGTTTTTAATAAGGCAAATGAATCACATTACAACCAACCCAATTTGTTGCTTAATTCAAAATGAGTCCACTTCAAAATGATCAAGGGGAGGGTGAGGTGTCCACATTCATGGTCAAGAATAAGAATTAACGTCTTCAATGTCTTTGGTCAATTCTTCTCTTGTAATTGTAATCATTGTAATGCTTTAGGCTCCTCTCATATACGCCCTATAACACTCTAAATAGAGGCTTTCACTTGTAAATTTCATCATTCGAATTTTTAAATAAAAACAACTTATTTTCTTAAGATTGAGAGTGTTTTTCTTCTTAAATTGATTGTATGTGTGTATGTAATATCCTTCAATCAACATTCAGTACCCTTGGTATGTAATATCTAGCTACTATCTTAGATAAATCAGTAGTCTTTCCGCATCTTTTGTGTGACCCTTCAATACATACTCTTTGAATAGATTGAATTTCAATTTATTCTGTTGGAAAGCTTATCCAAACCGCATTCAGAAGTGCATTCTTTGGGAGGTTTGTATCATTTGGTATCAGAGCACACTTCTGATCGGTTATCCCTATCCCTTATCTCTCTATATCTCTATTTCCATCTGCATATATTGCATTAGCTTGTGTGTATCAATTTGCATTAGTTGATTAATCGAAAAAACCTATTCATATAATTCCATTGTTATTTCTTTACAAGATTACATCAGTTTTGTCACATCAAAATCGATCCCAACCCATTGCATTTGCACATTAGAAAATAACACACTCGCAACTCTTTATCTTCCATCAAAATTTTGTTGTATAGAACAGGTGCTCTTAACACGTTTGTTAATTTTATTTGTAGCTATGTCAGGAGAAAATCAAACTTCAGAAGAACAAAACTTGTTAATGGAGGCTCTAGTGGTATAAATGAAAAAGGCATTACAAATAGAGCTGGAAGCCATTCATTGGAGGTTTGATGACGTAGGAGAACAATAGTAACCAAGAAGAAGGTCCAAGGAGAACTAGGAACCCCTTGAGACATGGCCAAAATGAAGAAACATAAACTTACTATAGTCGTGGCAGTGAAGGGAGTAAGAGAATCCAAAGGAAGCCTAGGTGTGTAAGAGAATAAAGGGGTCAGCCTAATGAAACCTTATGTGGCTCAAACTTAAGAAACCATCATTTATGGAAAATATGATCAAGATATTACCTGGAATGAGAGAAGAAAATCGAATTGGTCTTTGATTATAAGTACTATTATGAGTTCAACAAGGTCCGGGTAGGTTCCACTGAATTTTATGGGTATGCACTCAGTTGTTGGGATCAATTGGTAACTTCCAGGAGACGTAATGGTGAGTACCCAATAGAGAAATGGGCTGAAATGAAAGCTATAATGAGAAAAAGGTTTGTGCCCAGCCATTACCACTCAGAACTTTACTAAAAATTAAGGAGACTCAATCAAAGAAGCCGAAGTGATAAGAAATCTTACCAGAAGTTGGAAACCCTCATGATCAGGGAAAACACTTCATAAGATAGAGAAGCTACTATGGCAAGATTCTTAGGAGGACTCATCCGTGACATTCAAAATAGAATGGAAACGGAACATTATGTAGAGCTAGAGGAAATGTTGGCTATATTGGTAGAACATCAGTTCAAAAGGAAAAGTTATACTACGACAAGCTATGGATCAGTTAACAATAATCCTAACTACCAAAGGGAAAGAAACCATATTGCTAAAGTAAATCCCAAACTTCAACAACCACTCAAGATGTCAAGGGAAAATCTGAAGCTACTAGTTCTACTAAAAGTAGATATGTGAAGAAGAGGGTATCATGCGAATGAATGCACCAAAAAGAAGATCATGATTATGTTGGATAATGGTGAAACATAGAATTTGAGGAAGAAGAGCAAGTCTTTTCTGATTCTTCAGAAGAGTAACTTGAGCCTCCTATGGCAAGATAATTATTGGTAACAAGAAGAACCCCAAGTATGCAAAACAAAACCAAAGAACATGAGCAAAGAGAGAACTCGTTTCACTCAAGATTCCACGTCCAAGAAAAGGTTTGCAACATCATTATTGATGGAGGCAGCTGCACTAATAAGGCTAGTGAAACTATGGTAAATAAGTTAGGTATGGAAGTTTTCAAGTACCCAAAGCCTTATAAGCTGCAATATAATTGCTTTAATGAATGTGGCGAAATGAAGGTGAGCAGCCAAGTCAAAGTACCTATAACCATTGGCAAGTACCAAGATGAGATTGTGATTTTTTACCAATGGAGGGTGGCCACATTCTACTTGGAAGACCATGGCAGTTTGATCGGAAGATCATTCATGATGGTTACACCAACCATCAATATTTAAAGGTAAGAAGATCAGATTTGTTCCTATGACACCAGAGGAGGTGTACCAAGATCATCTTGTGCTAGTACAAAGGAAAATAGTTTGAATTCTAAACGAAACCATAGGTGAAAGTTCAAAACATGCTAAAACAAAAGGCTGTGAGAACAAGAACAAGAAACACTCAAGTTTTTTTGTGAGAAAAGATAAAGAGATTGTTGTGACATATGCATTGTCACAGAGGTATGGCTTAATTTCTACTCTTGATGTTATGTTGTTAGGATTTTAATAACTTAAAGAGCTATATGAAGTTGATCTTGAATTTAAAGACATATACATTCGTAGTAGAAAGTTTGATTCAAGAAAATACTATATGCACGAAGGATTCCTATTTTATAATAATAAATTATATGTTCCTAATTGTTCTATTCGAGATTTATTAGTTGGGGAAACTCATGGAGGAGGATTGATGGGATACTTTGGAGTTGCCAAAACTATTAAGGCAGTGCAAGATAATTTCCATTGGCCACATATGAAGAGAGACGTAGAAAGATTATGTGCAAGGTGTGCCACATGCAAACATGCTAAGTCTAAGGTTCAACTCCATGGTTTGTACACTCTTTTACCCATTCTTACTCATCCATGGATTGACATATCAATGGATTTTGTTGTTGGTTTGCCTAGAACTGGGACAAGAAAGGATTTTATTTTTGTTTTAATTTGGTTGATACATTCTATAAGATTACTCATTTTATAGTGTGCCGCAAGATTGATGATGCATTGTATATAGCCAATTTGTTCTTTGAAGAGGTAGTTCGCTTGCATTGAATGCCTAGACCATAGTTTCTGATAGAGACACTAAGTTCTTGAATTATTTTTGGAAAACTCTTTGGTCTAAGTTGGGAACTAAGGTAGTATTCTCTATAACATTCACCCACAAACACATGGTCAAACTGAAATAGTTAAAAGAATCTTGTCTACTTTGATGTGTGCATTAATCAAACGAAATCTTGGAACATAGGAAGAAATGTTTACCACATTCTGAATTTTCATATAACCATTCTATATATTATGCTTCTAAGTATTTTCCTTTTCATATTGTTTACGGTTTCAATCTTTAATCTCCTTTGTATCTAACCCCTTTGCCTTTAAATGAAAGACCTAGTATTGATGGATAAAAAAAGGTTGAGTTTTTTAAATAGATCCATGAGAATGCATAAAAGAATATTGAGGCCAAAACACAACAGTATGCAAGAAAGACCAAAAAAAGGAGACGTGAAATGGTGTTTGAGGTGGGAGACCTTGGTGGGTTCATTTGAGGAGAAAAAGATTTTCCACCTGAAAGGAAATTCAAGCTTATGTACACAATTGATAGACCTTTCAAGATCGTTCAGAAAATCAGCAACAATTTCTACCAAATTGATCTTCAAGGTAAGTATAATGTGAGTTCAAGTTTCAATGTTTCTGACCTTATGCCATTCATTTCATATGAACCAGATTTGAGGTCAAATCTTTTCAAGAGAAAGGAGATGATACGAGCATGAAAACACACAAAAAGATAAACTTGTGGTTAGGAATGAACCAGTGGAACATGAGGAAGCTTGTGCACTACCACTTGGACCATTAACCCGAGTCAAGACCAAAAAACTCAAAGAGACAATCAGCAACCTACTCAACAAGGAGAATGCACAACAAACTCATTTGGGTTTCAATGGAGAAATGCCTAAAAACACTATGAATTTACTACTAGTCCAAGACAACATACAAATGGGTATGCTATTTGTACTTTTTTCCCCTTATCCAAGTTTTGTTCCATTGAGTTTTTTTGGTAAATTTTGTAATGAGACAAATGAAACATATTACAACCACCTCAATTTGTTGCTTAAAATCAAAATGAGCATACTTCAAACTAATCGAAATTGGCATCATCAAACCCCTTCTAATTATAATCATTTTAAAATTTTAGACTCCTCTCATTTATGCCATAAAATAGAGGTTTTCACTTGAAAATTTCATCATTCAATTTTTCAATTAAAAACAGTTTTGTCTTAAGATTGATAGTGATTCTTTTTTTTAAAATGATTATTGGTGTGTCATATCTTTCAATCAACATTTAATAGTCTTAGTATGTAATATCTAATCTATTATTTTAAGTAAATGAGTAGTCTTTTCATAGCTACTATGTAACCCTTCAATCCACACTTTTTGAAAAGATTGAATTTTGATTCATTGTATTGCAAAACCGTCTTCTGAAATGCATTATTTGGGAGGTTCACATCAAATTCAATCTTACATCACACCTCCTCTTTTCCTCTTTTTAGTGTGTACTGGTGAATTTGCATGTAGTTCAAGTTAGAGTGGGAAACCTAAGATTCAAAATGATCGGGGCGAGTGTTACTAACTCTAGTGAGAGCGACAAACAAAAAGAGTTACAGATACATTTTGATGTTTGTTTTACAGTACTCAGCAGCCAGCAACACATCGATCAAATCTTGTGATACGTATGAAAATAAGCACCCTCCCATATTATATCAATATCAGAGAAGGGCTAAGAAAGGGGAGAGTAGGGGACAAGAAAGAGAAGGAGAAGGAAAGAATCAGGGAGGGAAAAAACCTGGAGTAGGAGACATAGTGGGCCCTACTCAATAAGGAGAAAGTAACCAAAGTCAAATGAAGCAATCCCAAGGTGGTTAGTGGCAGGTGGGAAAATCGTAAGGTGAGAAAGAGGGAGAATAATTGGAAGATTTGGAAAGAGGGAGAATATAAAAGGGAAGTCAAGAGCAGCAGGGGGAGGACGCCATTTTTCTGGGAAGAGTGGATAATTGGAGTGGTAAGAGAGAGTGTTCATTTTCTCTTAATATTGTTGCATTTCTGGGATTTGTAACAGAATATTGGTTTGATCGATTTCTAATCCTAACAACTTGGTATCAGAGCAACCGATTCTGAAAGAAGATCATGGGTAAGAAGGCTGATGCTGGAAAAGAGGTGGAGAATGCTCTCAAGGAGCAGGTGGATAGGATGCACGAGAAACTGAGCATGATGGACGAACTGGTAAGCAGAGTAGACGGCTTACAGCAACAGATGAGCAAGCTTGCAGTTCTCGATCGTCTGGAAGAACTGTTGAGCCAGGGAGAGCTCAAGTCTGCCCTCACAGGAAAAGCGCAGATGGGAGACGTGCCAGAGAAGGGCAGCACTGCTACCCATACCGCTTTCCGTGCAGGAGCGACCGAGTTAGGAGAAGGGTCTCGAGCGAGTGAGACGATGATCGCCGCTCGTACAGAGCCGGTAAACCGCAAAGTCGAGTTACCTATTTTCGACGGCAATAACGTCGACACGTGGTTATTTCGGCTAGAGCAATACTTCGAGATGAATGGGATGGGACGGGAGGAGAAACTCCACGTTGCTGCCATGAGCCTCGACGGGGAAGCGCTGGAATGGTACCGTTGGGAACGTGAGCGCAATCCTTTCAGAGAGTGGGAACAACTGAAGGAGCGGGTGGTGGAAAATTTTTCTCCGGGAGGAGTAGCAACTCCGGAGGAGAGACTGGTTACGTTGAGACAGGAGGGCAGTGTGCGGGACTACTGCCGCAAATTCAAGATACTTGCGGCGCAGTCAGGAGGTGTGCGGGAGTCGATGCTCGAGACATTGTTTCTCACCGGACTCACGCCGACGCTCCGACTCGGGGTGCGATTGTTCGAGCCAAGAGGACTCGACAGGCTGATGGTGGTGGCCCAAAGAATGGATGAATGGGCCCAGTCAGGAGGTGGGCCTGAGTGTGCAGGAGGAGTGAGTCGAGTGGGCCTATGGCCCAGAACCTTGGAGCCCGAAGTGAAGCGCAACCCACAGACCACATGGGCGCGTAACCCTAATTCGGGAACACTCCCTGCACGCCCAGCCCCGCGAGAGGGAAAGCAGGAGACCTACCCGAGGGGAATTCCGGCCAAGGTGGACGATCGCCGAGCTCCATTCCGGAGAATCTCGGAGCTAGAGCTGAAGGAGAGGAAGCGGATGGGCTTATGCTTCAAGTGCGACGAAAAGTGGAGCTCAGGCCATAGATGCCGTTATCGCGAGCTTCAGGTGATCGTGATACAACCGGATGGATCCGAAGAGGAGATTGGAGAACAGGAGGAGGGAAATCCGGTGGAAGAAGAGTACGAGGAGGTAGCGACACACTTAGCAGAACTCTCGCTCAACTCAATGGTCGGGATTTCTTCACCGCGAACGATGAAGATGAGAGGAGCGATACAGGATCGCGGAGTCGTGGTATTAATCGACAGTGGGGCATCCCATAATTTTGTAGCTGAATCGATGATGGAGCAGTTGGGTCGCAAAGCTGATCGAACACGAGGATATGGGGTATTGCTGGCCACAGGAATGTCGATTCAAGGAGGGGGCGTTTTCAAAGGAGTCACATTGGAGATACAGGGAGTACAGATCGTGGCTGATTTTTTACCTATACAGCTGGGAAACGCGGACGTAATATTGGGAATGGAATGGTTGGAGTCATTGGGGCATATGGAGGTCAATTGGAAGCTGCAGGTGATGCAGTTCGAGCTTAATGAGCAGAAGGTAACATTGAGAGGGGAACCTGAATTATGCACCGCTGCCATTTCTTTAAAAGGAATTCAAAAGGCACTCCGTCAAAAGGAACCAGTGATGATAGTAGAATTGGGAGAGGTAGTAATGACAGAAGAGGAAGGAGAAGGCAACACGCCGGCAGAGCTGAGAGGAACAATCAGTCAGTATCCAAGGGTGTTCGAACCGCCATATGGGTTACCACCCTCGCGTGGAAAGGAGCACGCGATCGTGCTACGGGCAGGAGCAGAACCTGTTAAGGTACGTCCTTTCAGATATCCTCAAGTGCAGAAAGAGGAGATAGAGAAACAGGTTGCAGATATGCTCGCGGCAGGGATAATTCAACCAAGCGAAAGCCCTTTTTCGAGTCCAGTGCTGTTGGTAAGGAAAAAAGATAAGAGTTGGAGGTTTTGCGTAGACTATAGGGCGCTAAACAAGGTAACAACCCCCGATAGCTACCCTATACCCATGATAGATCAGCTTCTCGATGAACTCAACGGGGCTACGGTTTTTTCAAAGCTAGATTTGAGGTCAGGATACCACCAGATTCGGGTCAGAACGGAAGATATACCAAAGACTGCGTTTAGGACGCACGATGGGCATTACGAGTTCAGGGTAATGCCGTTTGGACTCACTAACGCACCAGCCACATTTCAGTCATTGATGAATGACGTGTTCCGTCCTTTTTTGCGAAGGTTTGTTTTGGTATTCTTTGATGATATTCTGGTGTATAGCAGGGATATGGATACACATCGTGAACATGTGGAACAAGTTCTGAAGGTATTGGAGCAGCAACAGCTATATGCCAACCGAAGAAAATGTCAGTTTGGAAGTCTGAAAATTGAATATCTGGGGCATGTGATATCGGCTGCTGGAGTAGAGGCGGATGCGGCAAAGATAGAGGCAATGGTTAAGTGGCCCCTGCCTGGTTCAGTCACTGAATTGAGGGGATTTCTGGGGTTAACCGGGTACTATCGTCGATTTGTGAGGCACTACGGCATAATTGCCAAACCTTTGACTACTCTCTTGAAAAAAGACCAGTTCGCGTGGACAGAGGAAGCTACAAAGGCATTTCAGCAGCTAAAACAAGCAATGGTGGAGGTACCAGTTTTACGATTACCGGATTTTCAGGAAACGTTTGTACTAGAAGCTGATGCGTCCGGACACGGGCTGGGGGCAGTGCTAATGCAACAGCAACGACCAATAGCGTATTTTAGTCGGGCATTAACAGACAGAGAGAAGCTCAAAGCGATTTACGAGAAAGAATTGATGGCAATTGTCTTATCAATCCAGAAGTGGCGACACTATTTGATTGGTAGGAAATTCGTGGTCAAGACAGATCAAAGAAGCTTGAGGTTTTTACTGGAACAACGGGAAGTGGGGTTAGAGTATCAACGATGGTTGATCAAGCTGATGGGTTTTGATTTTGAGATTCAATTTAAACCAGGTAAGGAGAACCGGGTAGCTGACGCGTTGTCCAGGTTCACTAACGTGACTGCGCTCATGGCGATAACAGTTCCGACAAATCTTCAACTCGAGGAAGTAAGTCAAGAGGTCGAACAGGATAGCGGGTTACAAAAACTCTTGGCTGAACTACAGAAGGATCCTCGGACTCATCCAGATTATGCATTAATTCAAGGGCGACTGTTAAGAAAAGGAAAATTGGTAATTGCCCCAGGTTCGCCATTGATCCCCTTAATAATGCAGGAATACCATGGAGGGAAGTGTGGAGGTCATTCGGGGTTTCTAAAAACTCAGAAAAAAGTGGCAGAACAATTTTATTGGAAAGGGATGATGACAGATATTCGGCGATTCGTGGCTGAATGCACAGTTTGTCAGCGACAAAAGTACTCGACTTTGGCTCCAGGAGGATTGCTACAGCCGTTACCAATACCTGTGCAGATTTGGGAGGATATTAGCATGGATTTTGTGGAAGGAATGCCGACATCTCAAGGGAAAAACTCCATTTTCGTGGTGGTGGACCGGCTCTCCAAATACGCACACTTTGTGGGGCTGAGGCATCCCTATTCGGCTATTGACATCGCAACAGTTTTTGTTCAGGAGATAGTACGCCACCATGGATTCCCTAAAACCATTGTGTCTGACCGGGATAAGGTATTTATGAGCACCTTTTGGAAAGAATTGTTTCGATTGACAGGGACTTCTCTCCGTTTCAGCACCGCATACCATCCACAATCGGACGGGCAGACAGAGGTGGTGAATCGCACCTTGGAAACATATTTGAGGTGTTACGCGGGAGAAAAACCGCGCACGTGGATGACATTCCTGGCCTGGGCAGAGTTTTGGTATAATTCCACCCATCACTCGGCAATCCAAATGTCTCCATTTAAGGCAGTTTATGGTAGGGACCCTCCAGGGCTGGTCAAATTCGAACAAGGGTCGACAGTCGTCCGAGAGCTGGAGGAGCAGCTGTTAGAGAGGGACACAACACTTGAGCAGCTCAAACAGCATTTGATAAGGGCTCAACAGGTAATGAAAAAGACAGCTGATGGTCACCACCGAAATGTGGAGTTTCAGGAAGGTGATTGGGTCTATCTGAAAATAAGGCCATACCGACAGAAGTCCTTGGCAAAGAGGGTCAGTGAGAAGCTGGCAGCAAGGTACTACGGCCCATATGAGGTGGAATCTAAGATCGGACAGGTAGCATATCGATTGATATTACCACCATCATCAAAGATTCACAATGTTTTCCATGTCTCTCTCCTTAAAAAGGCGGTGGGAGATAATGGCAGTAGCTCACCCCTACCTCGTCATTTAACGGCTGATTATGAATTAGCTATGGAACCGGATACAATCCTTGGATCCAGACGCAATCCGCAGACAAGGGAATGGGATATTCTGGTACGATGGAAAGACTCAGCTGAGCAAGAGGATTCTTGGGAGTCACTGGCGACTTTCAAGACAGCTTTTCCAACATTCAATCTTGAGGACAAGATTGATTTGGAGGGGGGGGATGTTGATACGTATGAAAATAAGCACCCTCCCATATTATATCAATATCAGAGAAGGGCTAAGAAAGGGGAGAGTAGGGGACAAGAAAGAGAAGGAGAAGGAAAGAATCAGGGAGGGAAAAAACCTGGAGTAGGAAACATAGTGGGCCCTACTCAATAAGGAGAAAGTAACCAAAGTCAAATGAAGCAATCCCAAGGTGGTTAGTGGCAGGTGGGAAAATCGTAAGGTGAGAAAGAGGGAGAATAATTGGAAGATTTGGAAAGAGGGAGAATATAAAAGGGAAGTCAAGAGCAGCAGGGGGAGGACGCCATTTTTCTGGGAAGAGTGGATAATTGGAGTGGTAAGAGAGAGTGTTCATTTTCTCTTAATATTGTTGCATTTCTGGGATTTGTAACAGAATATTGGTTTGATCGATTTCTAATCCTAACATCTTGTTTGTTGTGGTTTTGCCCCAACGAACACTTTCAACAACATATTTCAGTGACTAAATATTATACCTTTTTAAAACTTCGAATTAGCAATAATCACGAGCTACCGATGCAAATTATCGATATTACTGTAATTCGATGTTGATCACTAATAATTTAAAACGAACATGATTAAAATCATTTTCAAGTTCGCCAACTAGAAAACGGACATGATATGTCAATGTCATAGGAGCTAGCTCTGCTTGTCTTTCCTTTATTTGCTTGAAACTTTGTTGACTGATTTCCATTTTGAAAAGTTGTCTCCCTCAGAAGGTAACATCTGTACGTAGCTTTGCAGTCTCGAATTGTCTATGTTCTTGGCTCCGGATTCTGAGTAGACGTCAACCTGAAAGCATAGTTTAATGATTTCGGTACATATGACGAAAGACTGGTATTTATTAATTGATCTAGTGAGCACATGAACATAAGATGTCTACGTCTTACATGGATGACAACAAAGAAAAAAAAGCTAGAGGTTAGTCTGTATCTTTCTTTATTCTCTCTTTTAGTCTTCCACTTACATTACGTTCTTCATACTCGATCCCACGATGAGAGAAAAAAGGTGAGAGATTGATTGAATTTTTGAAAAACTAATAAGGATATATGTGTTCTATGTGATTAGAGGTTTCTTGGCTATTAAGTTTTTGGCAAGGAATCCCAAGACATGAAAAAGAAGTTCGTTTGTTTTGTTGACCACATTTCGTAAGAGAATCTCGCACGTAAGATTGTTTCTTTGTCTATCAGTCTATTTCCAAGAAAGATATTTAATTTGGCTGTACTTTGTACTATAAGAAAAACGATTTTAGTTCTTTACCAATCTTTTTAAACCGTTTTATAGTCATTTCCAGGATCGGGTCTGGGTCCAAACAAACCAAATCCGTGTTTGTATCCCTCAATATTAATACAAAAAATCAACTTTTATTTTAAAAGTACTTAACACAAATGATAAATAAAACTAAATTGTTTATTTGAGTTATTCAGTTCGAGTTCTTATACCATCAAAAGTTTTAAAAAATTAAAAAAGCCCATTTTTTGTAGTATAAAATGACCCATTATTTTTTTTGCTTGCGGTCCTATTAAATTCCGGGCCAACTCTGGTATCCGTTTCTTGTAGTTATTGATATACACTCTTGTGTTAGAAGTTGATACCAGAAGTGTACGTACATTGAAACTAAATGTAGGTAAAGAGACTGAGTGCAGTTACAATGGTACCAACATACAGTAGCGTTTAAATCTTTGTTCTATAAGCTAGTATCCATGTAGCTTTACTTGGAAATATGTTTTATATAAAAGTAACAAATAAGATCTCATGGATTTTAGAGTGTGAACCGGTTAAATGCACTATTTGGTGATATAATTAAAACTAGATAATTTGTTTATCCTTTGTTCTGATATAACGTATTATAAATTTGAGTAATTATTACATTCGATTAGTATGTTTTATGTATTATTATAATGTATGTTTATTATATAAAATGAGTATTATTTATATTTTTTTTTTAAAACTATTAAAATTATATTTTTAAATTTTTAATATGATTACGCTTTATTTTTTAATCAAATTATATTTGAACTATATTTTTGAAAATTATATATTAAAATTTTTGGATTTGTATATGATATCATTTTTAACTATTAGCTTTGGATCAATTTTGGCTATATGTTTTGTACAATTAAGTTTTATTTTTAATAATTAATTTCTTAAATTAAAAAAAATTATATAATTTAATTTTGATTAAAACATGAATAATTCAATAGAAATGTAAAATTAATAATCATGATTGACAAAATACAAAATATTTATCATAATTTACTAAACCAAATTAATTATCTAAAATAACTGTAGATGTATTAAAATTCTATAAACCATAAAATTGAAAACATACATTGCATTAAATAATTCTAAAAATATACCAAAAAACAAACTACTCGGGAAAAAAAATTTGAACATAATATTTTCAGTGAAATTTTCCTAGTTTTACTTTGTTGGTGATAAGAATTTTTAACTTATTCTTATACTTAACTCTAGATATAGAAAATACCGATTAGTAAAATCTAGCTAATTTTTAAATGTTCTCATTTATGGCTATTAAAAAATGAAGAGCAATAAGTAAGAAATTGCTTATGACGCATTGTGAAAAAAAAATTGTTTTTGAGGGAAAACACAATTAAGATACTTTCACCAACTAAATTATCATTTTCCCTTGTAATTATATCTTCAATTACATGATTAACAAACTAAGTAATTTGCACTGTTGTGTCATTACATAAACTAAATCTAAGGATACTATTCCTTTGCAACATAATAATATCACAAAAAAATTTATTTCAAAATCTTGTTGGACAATCACAGATATTGATAATATTAAAAACTTCTTCAGAGTATAACATGTTATATGTGGTGTTGGAAACAAATATATCAATACTATTATATTTAATTCGGCTCACTTATTCGGTTTGATAGATTTTATTTTTAATCGTAACACTAATTTAATTTATTTGTTGAAATTTTTTTTTATAAATTATTAAAATTATATAAAATATCAATAAGTAATCTATCGAATCGAACTAAGTTAATAAATAGTATTAATTTTATTCATGCCGATCAATTCACTTATTTGGTTTTGAGATTCAAGTTTTATTTATTGTAAATCAAATATATTTGAAATTGATATATCATATTTGAATTACGTAATGTATTTTTTCAGTTATGTCACTTTTAATAGTGATACGTCATTATTTTCTAAATTTACTTTTCATTTAATACATATTATTCAATTTATTTGTTAAAACTTAATTATTTATAAAATTATCATTTCATATTTGATTACGTGTTATGTAATAATTTTTTTTTAATCATATCATTTTTTCTAGTGATAATATATAAATATTTTTTTTAAACTATTTTTTAATATATATGAGATAAAAAAAAGTTTGATTTACTGTCGTCAAATATTGTAAGTTTAATTTATCCCTCATTACACCATTGGGAATCATGAATTTTTGCTTTTGTTTTGTATAACATGTTTGTTTTTAAATGCACATTTAATTTACCACATGACGTACTCAACAAACTAAACCATAAACACAAGTTTTTAGCCACTAACTTCCATCCACATAAAAATTATGGGAAAATCGCATAAAAAACCTCGAATTTGGCAGCCACTAACACTTTAAACCTCAAGATTTTGTTACTGACATTTTAAATATTCAAACATTTATTTGGTACAGTATTAACCTTAAATTGTCACTTTGGATAACATTCCGTTATAAATCGAAAACGGAGTTCATAACGCCGTTTAGTTTAAAATAACGCCGTTTAAGTGAAAATAACGTCGTTTAACCCCGTTTTAGTTGGCATAACTCCGTTATTTCACAAAGGAGTTAGAAAAATTGCACAAACATCCCCGAAATCAATTTGGGATTTTAGGATTTTTTGAAAAATCAAGAACAAACGAAATTCGAGTTTGGGAAGAGGAACATCACATCGAGATGAGGTAAAATCAGTTTTAAACTTAGAATCGAAGGTGATTTTCGATTGTAATTTGTAGGGTTTGCGATTTTCTAGGTTTTAGTGTTCGATTTTGAGTATATTCGGTTGGATGTTGTTCATTTGTCTTCGATTTTTCGTTGTTGGGGTTCGACGTAGTGTTGTAGGGTTCGATTTAGGGTATTTTCGCTTGGGTCTTGTGATTTTGTTTTTGATTTTTCGTTTTTGGGGTTCGACATAGTGTTCTAGGGTTCGATTTGGGTATTTCCGGTTGGGTGTTGTGATTTCGTGTTTGATTTTTCGATGTTGGGGTTCGGCGTAGTTTCTAAGGTCCGATTTTGGGTATTTGAGGTTCGATTGTGTGATTTCGTGTTGGATTATGGTTGTTAGGGTTCGGTTTTGTGTCTTTTGGGTACGATTTTGTGTATTTTCGGTTGTAGGATTTGATTTCGTGTTTGATTTTGGTGTGTGGGTTCGATATTGTGTGATAGAGTGCGATTTTGTGTAGTTGAGGTAGGAGTTTGTGTATTTCCAGGTGTAGGTTTGGATTTTGGGTATGATTTTGTGTATTTTCGTTTGTAGGATTCAATTTCGTGTTTGATTTTGCTGTGTGGGTTCGATATTGTGTGATAGAGTGCGATTTTGTGCATTTGAGGTACGAGTTTGTGTATATTCGGGTGTAGGTTTGGATTTTGTGTGCGATTATGGCTGTTTGGGTTTGATGTTGTGTTCTATGGTTTGATTTTTTGTATTTTGGGATCGATTATGTATATTTCCGGTTCGATTGTCTGATATCGTGTTTGATTTTGGCATTTTGGAATACATTGTGGCTGTTTGGGATATTGTGTTTTATTATGGGTATGTTTGTGATACATTTTGATGGAGTTTGTATACTTTTTTTGTCGACAGTGATGATGATTTTGTTTGCAGAGAATCAGATCCAGATCTTGAAAAACTCAGGAAGGCCAAGGATTTCGATCCATTCATGAAGCACTTTGATGAATCTTTCATCAACGAGAATGCAATTCATGTCATCAAGCCCTTGTTTGGCTTTAACAAGAAATAGTTCAACATTTTACCTTTTCATGTAATCTGTTTATAGCTTCTCTTCTATTCTCTTGTTGGCTATATATACTTATGAGGAACTGTATTTGATCGTAAAGGTTTTCTTTTTTTACTTACGAACTTCTTTTTAATCTTTTCCCAATATATATTTTCAACTTACGAACTGGATCTCATTCTCTTCAATTTTCCACCTTTCTCACAAATTCTAATGCCCATTCGACAACTTTCTCATTTTAAATTTAAAACCCACGTGTTAATAACTTAAAATAAACGGAGTTAAATCGTTTTTAACGAAGGGCAAATCGTTTTTAACGGAGGTTAAATGATTTTTAACGTCAGTTTATGTTCTGTTAAATCTATTTAATGGAAAGTAATCGGATATAAATTTCACTGTTAAAAATGATAAAAACTTAACTTTAGATGTTTATAGTGTAAATGACAAAATCTTGAAGTTTAAAGTGTTAGTGGCTGCCAAATTCGAGGTTTTTTATGCGATTTTCCCTAAAAATTAAGATGTTACAAGAAAATCGTTGCCCCGGGATGGTAAATAAAAGGTGATATCTTCAAAAAAAAAAAGCTAAGCCAGTTCATTACTGTTTTCTTAAAATATCTTTCGAATTATTCTTATCGAGGGAAAATACTCTTACTTAAATTTTGCAATCTTATATTTGTTTGTCAACTAAAAAATAAAAATATAAAATCAAAAAAATAAAGAGATAATTCGCTATATATACACAAATCTGAACGAAATTAGCGATATATACATTACTTTTGAAAAACCCGGATTCACTGTAGCGCGCCACACACAAAAATACCGAAGTAACCTAATCGTCATCGACACTTACTGACAGCAACAGTGACCTACTCTACAAACATGTCACTGTTCAGGATTACGTGTATCTTCCGAGATACTCCAGCCGATTCTCATTTAATGCGTAAATTTTTTTTTAGATTTCGTCCGCCACTCCAATGTGTACACATATGTGTATGTATATGTTATCAGCGTAATTACCCACGTATATATACATTTAACAGCAGAGAAAATATCCCAAATGGTAATTCGCCCACATGCTCCATAACTTTTACAGGGTTTGAAAGCAAGAAGAAATAGCAAGAATTCTTCTGATTTGAGAGCAACTCGTTCTGAGCTGTAAGTTCATTAACGATCTGGTAAGAGACATTAGATATCATTTCTTCCATTCTCGTAATCAACTCTTCGATGTGGTCCACCATTTAAATGTTTTGTTATTGTGTTTCAAATACTTATTCTGCCAACAACAAATACAAACAGTTTGCAGATCCTGAGGTAAGATAATAAATTTGTTCCTCTGTACTACCTTTTATGGAGGTTCATTTATTTTTTATTGTATTTAGTAATGTTATCTCTCCAATATTTTCTTTAACATATTTTTTTTTTCATGGTTTATCAGCGACTACAAAATGGTTCGATTAACACATCTCGTGAGAAGAGTTTGGGAGAGGGGTGATGGGGACTCATGGATCTTCATAAGTGAAACTGGAGCAATGTCATACGGTGTTAAGATCCTCGGAAATCAGACATACTCATCACTGGTGGGGATGATTAGGAGTCGGTACGATCTGGATAACCACAAGCCACTTGCGTTAACCTACCAGTATCCAGAATGGTTGACTGCTGTGAATATTTCCCAGAACCCTCCTATAGACATCTCATGCGACGAGGACGTGACAACTTTCATAGTTGTTAAGCTTCAAACCGAAGATCTTACGCTGTGTGTTACCGTTGGTTTGTATCACGTTGAGAGATACAAATTTTTTAAACGTGGTAATTTCACAGTTGGTAGGAGCTCAACTGATGTAGACGAGCAACATAGAATGTTGGATAACAACAAAATAGGTTACCCGTTAAACTATTTGTTATTCTCTACTTTTCTTGATAACGGGGAAAATATAAAATACCGTGTGTTTTGTTAATGTTCTGCAATCTCAGATTTGCTGGCAGAAGGTGTTATGATTGGAAGCCAGAGAGTTATGGAGGAGTTAGCCAGTCAGAAAGAAATGGAGGTATTAAACAGAATCCATGTTGTGCTAACTGAAATGTTGACTCCAAGCCATTTGTTGTGCGACGAAAAAAGTATTATAAATTCATCGGATTCTTCAACTGTAAAGTGCGATAAAGACGGTGTACCGGAAGAGAACAACAATGATATAATACGATTGGAGGGTGATGATAGCAATGACTCCACAGCAGAAGAATTCGCTATAGCAATGCGGTTTCAAATACCAGTAATCTTTCACTTATGCACATTAACGGAAAATCGGCCGTTTCGTACCCAAAGTTTATTCGGATGTTCGATTTATACCTAATTGTTGGAGCAGTGCAAAATCATACCTGAAATTAAGTAATATTCAAATTACATATCCAAAGAACTACTATTGTGCAAATTTATACATGAGCCGTAACAGAGTTAGGTTTCCGTTAACGGATGCTGATGTGGCTGCCACGTAATACCGACGTGGCGGAGGAAGTGGGATATCGCAGGGTCAATCTCAAAACGACGTCGTTTTGAGAAGTATTAAAACGAGTAAAATTAGGAGTTTCATACCCGAAGTTTACTCAGGTGTTCATTTTAAACCTAATTGTTAGAGCAGTACAAAATCATACCTGAAATTAAGTAAAATTCAAATTACATACCCAAAGAACTAATACTCTGCAAATTTATACATGAGCCATAACGGAGTTAGGTTTTCGTTAGCAGATGCTGATGTGGCTGCCACGTAATGCCGACGTGGCGGGGAAAGTGGGACATCGTAGGTCAATCTCAAAACGACGTTGTTTTGATATTAAATCGATTTTTTAAAAAAATAGAAAAGACGTCGTTTTGATACTTCTCAAACGACGTCGTTTTGAATACTCGTTTAACATTTCCATTTTCCATCGACTTTCAATGTAATAATACAATAAATTATTTAAACTTTCTTTGAACATTATTCATCTAGGAATCTAATGGGTTTTGGGAGTTTTAGTCTTCCCCCATTTGTCTTTTTCTAATTTGATCTATTCGCATACTTGTACAACACGTCTCTTTCTCTGTCTCTCTCTCTCATTCGTAAAATTTAAGCAAAAAAATTTGAGATCCTGTTCTTATTTCCAGAAGACTATGGCCATCGTCATTAACCTAGGAAGCTGTCTAAAGATTTCTTATCTCATTTTTGCCTTTTGTTCTGTGTTCTTTTTCGGTGTTCTCAAAAGTTTCAATTTTTCATCTTATTGCTCTCTCTTTTTTTCGGTGAAAGGAGAAGAAGTGAAAGTCGATGGAAAATAGAAGTGTTAAACGAGTCCTCAAAACGACGTCACTTTGAGAAGTATCAAAACGATGTCGTTTTCTATTTTTTTAAAACCGATTTAATATCAAAACAACGTCGTTTTGATACTTCTCAATATGACGTCGTTTTAATACTTTTCAAAACGATGTCATTTTAATACTTCTCAAAACAACGTTGTTTTGAGATTGACCTATGATGTCTCACTTCTCCCGCCAAGTCGGCATTACGTGGGAGACACATCAACATCTGTTAACGGAAACCTAACCCCGTTATGGCTCATGTATAAATTTGCACAATATTAGTTTTTTGGGTATGTAATTTGAATTTTACTTAATTTCAGGTATAATTTTGCATCGTTCCAACAATTAGGTCTAAATCGAATATCCGAATAAACTTCGGGTATGAAATGGCCTATTTTCTTCGTTTTAATACTTTTCAAAACGACATCGTTTTGAGATTGACCTGCGATGTCCCACTTCCCCCGCCACGTCGGCATTACGTGGCAGCCACATCAGCATCCATTAACGGAAATCTGACCCCGTTACCGCTCATGTATAAATTTGCACAATAATAATTCTTTGGGTATAAAATTTGAATTTTACTTAATTTCAGGTATTAGTTTGCACTGCTCCAACAATTGGGTATAAATGGAACATCCGAGTAAACTTCGGGTATGAAACGATCGATTATCCGCACATTAACATTGCATTCATTCAAATTTTCTTAATACATTGCTTCTAACATTTTGAGCTGTTTATGAAACAGATGAAGGAGATAATGGAAAAGAATCCGAACTCAAAGATACACCAATTGTTCATCCTTCTATAGTGGATAAAGGGAAAGGGAAGACGTTTGAGGATTACTTAAACTTGGATATAGGACAACCCAGTCTCAATACCACTACACCAGGTGTAGATGCTGTTATATCTTATGATTCATCATCAGAAGGTGAGTTTTGAGTTTTTTAAAACAAATTGATATCAAAACATTTATATTTTCATATTCTGCATTATTATAATATGTTTTGGATGATAACTCAATTGATATTCTGATACCCATAACTTAACAGTGTCAGTCTCAAAGTTACAAACATACTAAATTGTTCATTGTTATTTTTTGCGCAGAAGACTGTTTTAATAATCCCGACAGTGAACTGTATATCGGTATGGTGTTCAATGACATTGATGCATTCAAGCTCCATATGGCATTGTATGCATTAAAGCAGAAGTTTCATTACCGCACCACAAGGTCTAGTCCAGAAATGGTGACGATGAAATGCAACGGTGAGGGGTGTCCCTGGCGTGTATATGCCACCAAGATTTCGGGTTTTGGATGGTTCCAGGTTAGGAAGGCAACATTAGAACATTTCTGTATTGTAGATGAGAGAGGAGGATACCAGCGAGTAGTGACTACAGCTATGATTGGCGGTATTATGAAATCAAAGTTTACGGGGCGAGGAATAGGTCCACGTCCATTTGAGGTCCATAAAATAATGCATAATGAGCATGACGTGCGAAATATCCTACTGGAAAGCATGGCGATCAAGGGAAATAGCATCAGAATATGTGAGAGGGGCAGAAGGAGAGTCATATCGCTTACTGCCATTATACCTTCAAGAATTAGTAAATTCGAATCCAAGGACTATAGTAAACTTGGAAACATCATACGATGAAGGTATGGGCCAGAGATTTAAGTACCTTTTCTTTGCATTTGGTGCAAGTGTTCTTGGGTATGCATACATGCGAAAGATTGTAATAATTGATGGAACTCATTTGAATGGGAAATACACAGGATGTTTATTGACGGCCAGTGCCCAAGACGGGAATTATCAAATATACCCTCTCGCTTTTGCTATTGTAGATGGAGAGA
This sequence comes from Pugionium cornutum, assembly GCA_018901935.1. NCBI lineage: Eukaryota > Viridiplantae > Streptophyta > Magnoliopsida > Brassicales > Brassicaceae > Pugionium > Pugionium cornutum. The sequence continues at coordinate 39,746,659 of CM032162.1, read as the reverse complement.
ACGATATTTCATGGACATGGTTCTTTGAGAAAATGTTGGCAGTAGTGCCCGATGAAGATGATACCGTATTTATTTCAGATCGTCACAACTCTATTTACGCGGGATTGCAAAAGGTGAAAGTTTTATACCTAATAATTGTTAAAATGCTATCGTATCTAGTTTCGCTTTAAAAGTATTGATTACGGAATGGTACCACATAATTTCGTTGCTTTTGTCTAAATTAATGGTTATATAGAATATTAGCGATGTAAAGAAAATGTTAGATGTAATGTAATGTACATTGTTTTTGATGTGCAGGTGTATCATAAGAGCAAGCATTGTGCGTGCATTTTGCATCTTCAAAGGAACATACAAACAGTATTCAAGAAAAAGCATTTGGGATACCTTGTGTCAAGAGCTGCTCGCGCGTTTAGTTTGCCTGAGTTTTATTCTCACTTCAATGAGATTAAAGAAACTGATATTGCATGTGCAGGTTATTTGATGGATGTTGGTCTTGAACATTGGGCTCATTCTCATTTCAACGGAACGAGGTATAATATAATGACAAGCAATGTTGCGGAATCTCTGAATGCAGTACTAATAGAAGCCCGTGGTTTTCCAATTATTCCGCTCACTGAATATAAAAGATCAACGTTGACTGGATGGTTTTCCAAAAGGCGTGAACTTTCATCGGCGGCAAACAGTCCTGTGCCCGAAGATTGAAGAAATAATCTCCAAAAATTTTGAAAAACCAACCGGCTTCGAGGTGCAGTCTATTAATAAAAATGAGTTTGAGATTCATACGAAGCTTGGTGGTTCATACCATGTGGATTTGATTCGTAAAACTTATTCATGCTGCGAGTTTCAGCTTTTGAAGATCCCATGCTCTCATGCAATAGCTTCAGCGATGACTAAAAAAATAAATGTTGATACACTCGCAAGCACTGTATTCACTACTGGGTTTTGGAGACTGGCGTATATAAACAGTGTTTACCCAGTCCCCGGTATTATTAATACACCCGCTGCGAATGATCATCTTCTGGAAATCAATTTGCTTCCACCAGCGACTAGACGACCACCAGGCCATCCTAGGAAACAACGGATATTTTCTCGTGGAGAGTTTAGGGTTAGTATCCCAGTAAATAGTTATTTTATCAGACATAATATATTATAACATGTTTTATCCATGTTAGTTGTTAAGAAATGTTTTATCTCGTTACTAATTACGTTTATCACAGGGTGGAGTGAGAAGGCGTGTAACTGTTTGTAGCAGGTGTGGGGGACTGGGTCACAATCGGGCAACTTGTAAAATGCCTATATGAAGTACATATGAAGTTGGTGGGAGATGGGCGACAATGATGAAGTAGGGACGTTTTCAACTTTTTTTTGATATGATAAGTAATTTGGAAGTGGGGTTTTTGATGTGTTATATTAAGGTAAAACATAAAACGCTGATCCGTAATCTTTTGTATTGTCTTAATGGCATTAGAATGGGGTTTTTTTGATGTGTTATATTAAGGTAAACCCTAAAATGCTAATCCGTTCTATTTTGTATTGCCTTAATGGCATTAGAATCTTGTGCCCTTCATCTCTGGGAAATGTACATATTGATCATTATATGATATTTGCTACTAACTGTTTCAAATTTTGTTTACATCCTTTTGGCTGTTGTAACATCTAAATCAAATCTAGATAATTGAAAAAATAAGTATCTATTTTGATCAATATAAGCATCCTATGTAATAACTGTTTCACATTATGTGACCATTATATTGGTTGATATAACAGCTAAATCAAATATTACCATATATAAGAAAACACGTACACATAAACCCAAATCGTTTACACATAACCGAGATAGAACATAATATTTTACAAAATATAGTTCAACATACTTAAGAGTTCATAAAATACGCATCATAAAATTTAATAAAGAATAGCAGTCAATTAGCTTTGATGGTATCCACAAATTCCTCAAAAAAAAATAACCGCAAGTCTTTGAGATTCCCAAGCAATGATATCTGGTGTCACGCCTTTGCATCCTTCAATCCCACTCATCGAATGTGCCTGGATCAGAAGCAATGATGTAACTCCAAAGTCAGCATAAATTCCATTCTGAGATATACTTTTGATCCTCATAACCAAATAATGTTTTGTGTGTGACACCATATTTTTGAAAGGGGTTTTTTTCAGAATATACGGAATCATCAGTGTATTGGGTTAAGATCTTTATTAACGGAAGTATCCGAGTGAAATCCAATATTGCAATCAAGGACATAAACTGTCATAGCCGAACTGTCAACGCACACTCCAACCTAGTGTTGTTTATCCAGATTGAAAGGGAAGTAAATACGCGGTGCGACTGCTGGATTGCTATCCAACCTGAAATAAACAAATATGTCGTCTTCAAACTTAAAACGAGACCTATCTTTAGATGCAACCCTCGCAAATTTGGTGTGTTGTTTCATTAGTATTGACACAAAAGTCGTATCAAAGAAGAGAACATTTTGGCTGCGATCGTGCTCTCTATTGTACATCAACTGCGTCAAGTGCGTTAATGCATCAAACATCTTCCAAAAAATAAGTGCAATTACATTAGTAGTTACTATTAATATAGTAATTTTAATAAAAGTATCTAGTTACTTTCGGGGACATCAGTTTCATACGTTCGGCTATGTCGGCTACATCTCTGTTGGTGACGGTAATCCCCTTAGGCAAGTATATAGCACTGTCATCCAAAATGTTACCGTTTGAATTACACGACTAAAGAAGATATTATCAGATATGAATCTTAATCCACATCAGAATTTCAGTTGTTCTAAACACTCTAACTGTATATATTAATGAATTAATTGATACACTTACAGTTTCTTCTTCAACAATGTATGTAGCTTGTGATCCATGTAGAATAGAATGAGGATCTTGTGAGACTGCCATGAGTCTTCTATCACATTCGAAGTCTTTAAGCACATTCGGTGTTGTCCTCTGCCGCTTGCTCTTACGAGGCTCTTCTTCTTCCTCCTCTTCTGTTTCATCTTCTTCATCACCGATGTCTTCAGCAGCAGATTTATCCTTCCCCTCCTCTATGTCGCGTACCACATCACCTGTATTGACGTTGTCCTGCGAAAGTCCAAGTGAGAAGGAAGGAATGGACGACAAAAAATTTGGTCATTGTTGATATACGGAGTGTTCCACTCGTTGATATGGTAGTCAAACAATTCCTTGTAACGGTTAACAATAGAATTAACAGTCAAAAATTTGTATTGAAAAAACTGAATGGTTTTACCGCATCCAATGTGTCTCCTGCACACTCCATTCTCGTAGCTTCATTTTGATCACCGTCTTGTTCGTTAATAGTGGGTGCAATATTTTCATTACCAACATCCTGTGTGACGAATATCAAATATTAGGTATCCTCATTGTTAACATGTTATTTAAAAAATTATTCTTTAACGTATATAAATAACATGTTACCTGATAATCAGCCTCGTTTATAGACTCCAAAACAGCGTTTATTGCATCGGATGCATCAGAATTAGAAATGGTTGGAACCTCTGGCCCACCCTTTGAAGCTGATCCTTCATTTGTAGGCGGGTCTTTGTTGGTGCCTAAATCAGCATCAGGACAGCCCGCTACGTTAGCATCCGTACGAGGGGGGTCCAAGGATGAAAGTTTTTCTAGGCATTCACGTATGCCCTTCATAACTTCATCTTGCATTTTTACAGCTTTTGATCCATGAAGATTTCCAAAGTTGTTTATAGAACATTGAACGAATCCTCGATCTTCTTCAATCGGTCCACCGATTTGTTTATTTTTGACTCAAGAGAGGAAAAATCACCTTTGAGCTTAACCACAACCAAGTTAGCCAAAAGATGGTGATCAGCCATCGTACTCCCAGCATTACCTGGAGTAGAACCTTGTGGATGCCTTGGTTCAGATGAACCCCCCTTATCTTTCCGTTTGTCCCGCTTCTCTCTCTTCTCCGACTCTTCACACTTCATCCTACTCAACTCAGCCTCTGAAACCCCTCCAGTGAACAAATCCTTTTTGAACTCAAAATTCTCTGAAATTATCCTCACCATGTTGTTAACCTTCTCATCTTATTCGTCGTCCGACCAGCCATAAGTGTCCTCTGGACAGGAAGGACCCTCAGCCTCTGTGATGATACACTTGACATCAACCTGGAAAAAGGATTATTAAACATTAATTAAATGTTTAAATATAAAAAACTGTTCCGTAACACTGTTTTCTATTTATAGCAAATATACTATCTATGTGCAAAGCTAACAGTTATCTTACCGAGGTAACGGTGTCAAATACACGCTATCCTAAATAGAAAATGGAAATTACATGGTTAACGTGTTACCTCCCCTTCTTCATCCAGTACTCTTGCATATGTGGGATTAAACCCGGTTTTCTTTTTGTTGGTTCCACTTGCACTTTCATGGTTTTTTCTTGCCTGGGCATCTTTTTCACTGTCGGATTCCATTGCGGATGATGACTCGTTCAATTGCTCGAATTCCAGTATAGTTGGCACCGCTTCAACAATGACCAATTGAATATAATGGAAAAATCCTTGAATTGCAATGGAGCTTTGTGACAGGGCCAGCACATCTCTTCTTTTAACACTTGACACCACCATGTCGAAAGCAAGCCGCCCCCATGGATAAGCGAAGAATGAACCAAGATCATGGATAAGTTTGACATGCGTCTTGTCGATTTTTGGAATATGCGATGATGGTAACAATACCGAGGCGGTGATAGCTAGGCATGTGTACTTGATTCTCTCATCCTTTGTCTGTTACCGTACACCTTTTCAGCATCTTAATCGTCAAATCAACAAGACATGATTCCAGGTTACCAAAGAGTGTTGGCCAATACGGCTTCTCTTTTATGGGATTCTTCTTCTTACCCCTGGCACTAGGAGGTAGTTTACCGCACGGTAGACCTGTAACGATTCCAAACTATCTTAACAAGAACCTTATTGGCTTACCCGCAAACAAAAACCATAACTCGTGCTTCTTAGCAGTCTTCAATTGGCGGGTTAACAAAAAATGACCAAATATACCAGAGTAGGCTGGCTTCTCCGGAGTGCTCAGCACCTTACGGAATATAGAATTCCGGATAAACTTCGCTTCTGATTCTTCCAAAGCATTCATTATTGCGTGAAGTCGTTTTGTTTTGTAGTATGTATTCACTCTCTCTCCGGTGGGTTTTTCACCGGCATAGAACATTCTTTCCGGTAGGTCCATGCTGGAATCCTTCAAAATACCCAAAAAAACCAAATGTATGTTAATTCACGGCAGAAATTTGCAGATAATAACATTTTTTTTTGAAAAACATACCATTTTCGGCAAGCTCTTCTTTTCACCCGCAAGAAACTTCGTTCTTGATAATATGAACAACGCTTACCTTTAATTTAGTTTTATAGTGCAAATCGGCAGTTATAATCTTGAAGAGATGCGAAGAAGCCGGGAAAAACGTGATTCTTAAAAAAAAAAAACCCCGCTTACCTTCATCACTTCCAAGAAGCCTAACTGTTCACGTGAACAGTTCTTCTTCAGTATGTACTACAATTTTTACCCGAGAAACTTTGCAATATCGAAATTTGAAAGCTTTTGAAGTTCTAAAGAAACTTAGCCGAAAAGAGTGTAATGAATTTATGATGAATTTGCGGGTGTTAATGGAAAAAGTAACCGATGGGGAGGACGAATGGGGTGCCATGGTTTGTTTTTCTCTTTCTTCAGGTTGCATCTCTTCAGTTTAAATAAAATCAAAATCTGACACAAAATCTGCCAATATATTTAGGGAAAATCCGTAGGTGTAGTAGACTAATAGGATTAGTATGGTGTTATTCGAATTTGTACAGTGCGACGAAACAGTAAAGTGTTAGATTGCTAATTTCCCTAAAGTTTGTGTATATTCAGCAAAATGACCCAAAAATAAATTCCACTACTCAACACTTCAGATATGTCTTTCATCTTTTTTACAGCATAAAAATTCAGTTGCTTTAATATTTTATTTAATTTTATTTTGCATCAGTCCGTTATTTAAAACTTATAAATTAACAAATTATATCGAATTAAATTGCAATTTACTTTAATATATTGTTTCCAACAATACGCTTTTTGAAACTATTTAACACGATGTATTGAATACCATATCTCTTGTAAAAAGATTTATATTTATATCTATGTTTTACACGAGAAAAAATATTCATACATTCTAAATAATTGGATATTTAGTCAATGTAAATTAGATATATACGTAATTTATTTTTTATTTAAAATAAATTGTTGAAATTTTTAATATTGATTGTACAATGAAATAGATAATGAAATCAGATTATACAAATAAATTTAAATTATCTCTATCTTGGATAGACAATATTATTAAATAGGTAAAAAATCATATGTGAGATAAAATATTCAATTAAACCAAATTTCTGTTTTAATTTTGTTTGACTAATTTTTTTAATCTCTAATTTTTTTATATTATGTTTGTTTTTTATGTCATAATATTATCGATTTACATATAGTATGCGGTTAAATATTTTTCGAATGTTATTTTCATAAATATTATAGTAAATGATATTTTATATAATATTTGCTTTAAAATATCTTGATGGTGTGACATGTCATGATAAATTTTTAATTTACATATGAAAATAAAGTTTCTTGTACGAAGGTGTTAAATATTTTTATGAAAATATTAGGATATTCGATCGGACCATTGTGATCTAGTGAAAACAAAATGAATAAACCATGAAGCTAGAGGGACTTAAATGAATAAACCAATAAGGGAAAATAAAGGGTGTATGAAGTACATTTTCTATGTCCTGCACACAATTTAAAAAGGCAGATTATCGGCACCAAAATAAAATACGAAATGTAAAGAAATCTCTACGTAAAGTTAAAAAGGCTTCTTACGTAGATGCATAACCATAAGTACGGTTCTTGGTGGGGCTTGGTCTTTGCCTAATACAATCAAATTTAGAGAGTTTCAAATCATATTTCCATCATGGATCCACAAACCATATCTGTTATTTTGTTCTTTAACATGTGCTGAGGTCAGCATACATATATACATATAAGTGTTGTCTATGTATTGGTTTGTAGTTGGAAATTGTTGTAATAAGAAACAAAACTTACACCACCTTTATCTCTGTCCCCATCACCAACATGACTCATGATTTGACAAAACCACTTATATTTGTTCTTCATTGACACTAATCTTCTTTAGTTCATAAATTTACTGCATCCTAAAATGTCTTGTTTACCCCAGAAGAAAGGTTGATGTTTTTGAGTCTCGCTCCTCTGGACGGGACTAATTAATCTACTTTGGCCCCGGCCCGATTAGGCTAAGACTCGGAACTCTTTGTAAACAGAAAAAAAAAAGATATCTGGATCGATATGCATACTTAAATACATACTAGATCGACTTAAACTCCATATATGAATTGCAGAAGATCGGGTAAAAATGCTTCTATTCAATGGGGATCATATCGTCTCCGAAGCAAGAGAAAGGGCTTTCAATTTGCATATCACTAATAACTTTCTTAAGCTCAGATGTTTCCTTTTTAAGCTGAGCATTCTCTTGAAGAACCTTCTCGTGTGATTCACAAAGGTTGTTAAGCTTATCAAGCAACTGATGATTCTCGATCCTCAACCACATCACTTGTGACCAAAGCTCATCAAGGTGTCTCTGCTTCCTCATACGCGATCTCCTTGCAGATTCTCTGTTTGAGATCATCCTTCTCTGCTTCCTCTCATTGATTATGTTCTTGTCCGTCTGCTGCTCTTCTGCTTCATCTGATGTCGAGTTGGTGCTGCTTAGGCTGATCATGTATTGTGGACTGTTTGTAGCGGTTTCGAATTCATAAAACGGGTTCGGGTTTTGGCTGTCAATGGGGAATGGTGAGGATATCGGGAAATGGGAAGGATGCGGAGATGGAACTGAAGAGTTTAGGTAGGTATGGAGTCTGAAAACGTCTGGTTGTGGCTGCATTTTGGTGTTGACGTGAGCAGAAAGTTAGGGGTTTTCACTTGTTAAGAAGAAATGAAAAAAGCTTTGAGAATTTTGATGGGAGATTTTGGTGAATGAAGAGAGGAAATTGTTATATAGAGTAAAGGAGAGCAGAGCTGGGTAAGTGGAGCCCAGTTTCTGCAATTGGGTGAAGCAATAACAAAGTTTCGAACATAAGACTAGTAAATATGCACCTAAGGTCATGTCACGTTAATCTAGACTATATATATACATATATTTGTTTCTCATATCCAAAATTGTCTTGATTAAGGTGAAACATATACAGTGACAACCTTCCAACCAATTGATAGAAAATATGTAAAAACTTCTAAAATAAATTGAATGGAATGTTATCTGGTTTCAAAAAAAAAACAGTTAATACTGTAATAAAATTGTGTCTACAAAGTTAATGAATATTACTGACCAAATATATTTTCAGAAAAACTTCCGCACCCTAAAAATACTATACAAAAATTTATTTTTCAAGAAAACAATTGCCTAAAATAGCATTTTAAGTATTTGTTTTAAAAATAATATCAATAGTATAAATTTTTAATAATAACACAAATTTAAAATTAAAATACATCAAAATTTTATTTTAATAAAAAAATTTAAACATTAAATTACAGAAAATGAATCCAATATAATATTTTAAATTTATATATAATATATTTAAAATAAATAACCATGTTTACATAATTATTTGTGTTATTTTTAAAAATTCAATTTTATAATTTTACATTTAAAATAAAAACTTAAAAAATGTTATTTTACGGTACTAGTCTTTCTAAAATACTATTCAAATTTTTTTTTTCAAAAATAGCACAAAACTAAAATTAAATTTAAATCTTAAAAAAATACATTATAAACCCTTAAAACAATGATCATAAATCTTAAAAATTCAACTTTAACTCAATTATTTAAATTATAAACCTTTGATTTTTTAATATTTGTGAAATTTTTGGAAAAAATAAAATTTTTCTTGTATCTTTGAAAAATAATAACTATTATGATGATTTTTTTGTATATTGTTTGAAAATCTCTTATAAATATTATGGATTTTAAGCAAATATTAGTTTGTTATCAAATTAGATACGCTTTTCAATTCGACCATTAAATCTCTCTAGAATATTACAAAATGCAGGCCATTCAAAAGGCTTTTAAATGGTAAGCATTTAGGATTTCTCTGGAAATCACACACATGCGTGCTCACTCTGCTAATGTGTTAGATATATTTGTCTAAAACTCATATTTTTTAGCAGTTTCTAATTTTATAATTTTTTAATTTAAATACAGTTATTTTACTATCGAACACAAATTTTGATTAATCTATTAATTTAATTGAAATTGAAATTATATTTATTTTATTTTTCAAGTATATATATATATATCTTTGGATTAAAGTTAAATCAATATACAAATTTTTTTAAAAATTTAATAATTATGAAAATATTTCAACATGTTTTATTAAATATTCATTAAAATTAAAAATCAAAATTTTGATACGTATTTTTAATAGATTTGATAAATTTATGTCATTCATTCATTAAATATATATAATAATATTTATTAATAGTTTAAATTAAATACTTAAATTAAATATCATAACTATTAAAATCTAATCACTAAAATGTACCAAAACATATGTATCGTATTTCTTTTTAAATCTATATTAAGTGAAAAACTAATTTAAAAGATATATTGTGCTTATTTAAAATTTTTATTTCATAATAGATATTTAAATTAATGTTGATATTGAAAATATATATTTCAAAATACTAAGATAACCATTATAATTTTCAAAACATATCTTTATAATAATTATTTATATAATTTCGTTATGTTTATAAATACATTTATAAATTAAAAATTTGATTAATACCTTAAAATAATATTTTTTAAGTTTATCTTTTAAATCTAACATATTAAAAATAAAATTTATAAAATAGCATAAATTATTATATGAAATAATTATTTATCTCAAATAAAATATATATAAATTTAAAATATAATGTTTGGATTCAATTTTTCCAATTTATAATTTATATTTGTTTTATTATTATAATATTTTTAATTTATAAAAATATTAAATTTATTTTATTTTTGAAAATTTAAATGATTAGTATTATATTTGAAAAAAAAAATTAAAATAGTGTTATTTTAACTAATTGTCAATTAAATTTCATTTCCATAATATCTAAAAAATACATATTATTTGCTAATAAATGAGTTTATTTATTGTAGATATTTGACCACTTTGTCACGCACATTGCATAAAGTAAAGGTATCCGAGGCAACTCAGCCGCAATTTGTGGCCTATCATCGACATGTTTGTGTATGTATGTATGATTTAGTATCATCAAACATTGCCATAGTATTTATCTAGACAAATATTATATATTGACACATCCCCGTTTCGATTTTCCGTATTAACTGTTTCCAAATCATAATCCACTCAGTAAATGTTCATCAATAATCTAAACTATTTTTTATTAAAAATCAAATGAAAACTCGAAAATCAATTCTTAAGTTTTAAAATGTAAATGAAGTAAATATTTAAAAAATAAAAACTATGTGACCCCTAGAAAATACACTAACGACGAGCCACAAGTATTACTAGGCCTGGGTTTTCGGCATAAACCGAAAAACCCGAACCGGCCGAACCGGCCGAACCGAAAAATTCGGTTTTCGGTTTTGTTATAAATTTATTTAGTAAACTGATCGGATAAATAATTAATTTTATTCGGTTTACAATTCGGTTCGGTTCGGTAATAGAAAACCGACCGGTTTTTAGAAACCGAAATCGCAACCCTATTTAAATGAAAATCCTAATTTTTTTGGCCACAATTTTCACTTCATTCTCTCTCTTCTCCCTGCGGCCGAGTTCCTCCTTTAGTGATTTTTCTTCTTCTTCTTCTTCTCTTTCGGTTTTCTCTTCTGTTCCTCCTTCTTTTTTGTTTCTTCGGGTGTGTTTTAGTCTTCTTCTTCTCTTTTGTTTCTTCGGGTGTGTTTAAGTTTTCTTCCCTGCGGTTACTATTTTTAGGTGGGTTTGCAAACTTGTTCAGTTTTCTTTTCTTCTTTTTTTGTCTCCGTGAGTCCGTGACAGATCCTTTTTACCTTATGAGTTCATGGATCTAGTGTAAGTAGTGTAATTTTGCTTCTATGTCCTTGGTTTCTATGTCCTTGGTTTTCTCTCTCACTCTCTTTCGGCATTTGCATGCATATGTTAAGTTTTTATGCCCTTGAGCCAATGAATAATGTTTTTGTAGGCCTTGACTGTTGATAGAACATATCAGTATCTTTCATTTCATGAGATTGGTAGTAATCAATCATAACTATGGGATGTTCTTGCGGTATATACCTGGTTTCTTAAACATTTTTTGTTCTTATTTTTGCTGTCTTTTTATGCATTGAGTCAACTATACCAAATTAGACCGATTTGGACCGAATTGGTCCGAATTATAATTAAAAACCGAATTAACCGATTTAAACCGAAAAATTGAACCAAATAAATCCAAAACTAACCGAAAAAACCGAAATATAATATATTAAACCGATTAAATTTAAAATTTATTCAAGTAAACCGAAAATCTATTTATAATTCGGTTTAATTTGGAACAGTTTTTTATACTAAAAACCGAACCGATTAAACCGATAAAATAATCGAACCGAACTGATTTTTTTTTTAATTCGGTCAACTTTTCTCGAAACCGAAAAAACCGAAATCCGAAAAACCCAACCCCAATAAACCGAATTAACCGAAAACCCAGCCCCAATAAACTGAATTAACCGAAAACCCAGCCCTAAGTATTACTCTTCAGTCTCACTAGAAAAAAAAAGAGAGATAGATGAATATTTTGGATTTACAGACGGCAACATTTGTTGATAATCCATCATGACAAAGGGGTAGCAATTGCATTACATCGAAAACCAAATGGACGCTAACTAATCAATATAATCGTACACTCGTTACTAATTGAACGTTAAGTTTGAAAGGTATGTCATTGTTAATTTAATGTAAAATATCTATCGGTAATTTGATGTTATGTTGTGATAATGTACTGACGAAAACATATCTTCGTACAATTCTTCAGTAATTAAAAAAAAAATTATAACAAACTAACGACGTGTTTTGATAGCGTAAAATCGTTGGTAATCCCACTTTTATTTACATCAGTTTCTATCACTGAATTGCAATCTGATTTGATAACACATCGTCGGAATGTCGTTGCTAATTTGTCGTAAAACCTCATCGTTAACTCGTTGTTACGTAGTATCGGATTAGTAACAACTATCATCTTGGTCGACGTTAATCTGTGGGTATGATAGAGATGAATTACTGACGAATTCATTAATTTTAATTAAAATATTTAGATTTAAAATTACATGTAAAAGTTAAAATTAAATTTAGTTAAACTCAAACTAACATTAATATTAATACTAAAGTAAAATTACAATAAAAAATAACCAACAAAGAAATTTAACTACAAAATTAATTATGGACTAAATGAAAGTCATATATTAATCCCGCATTTGCTGTCTCTATGGATTGCTTTGCGAATTTGGTTTGTTCCAAAATTCGATCTTACGCTTGACCGCTCGATTCACCAGGGTGGTTCCTGCGTAAAACCGGGGTTGTTCACCGCTATGAGATCGAAAAGATGACCATAGTTTTGGATGCGTTGGTCGTATCCCACTAATCTATCCCGTAATTCTGTGATTTTTATATTCGCATATTTAAATTAGTTGCGAAAATGAATTGGATCGTCCTGTGTTAAAGGAGTAGCATTAGAACAAACAATAGAAACATCGCGGATTGACTTGGCGCCTAAAACTTATACTTTTTTCTTCCGGACAACTTATATATTGAAATTTAGGAAAAATAGATTATATATATAAATTTAAAACAAAATAAATGATAAATTTAATTTAAAAAATTAAAACACATAATTCTCGAATATCTAATCAATTTATAGAGTTGTCAAACTTCTACATTGGACAGAACTCCCATCTTTCGATTGTGAACTCATTTGATATTGGCGTTCGACAATCTTTACGGGCACCTCGTTCTATATCCTCTCACAATGAGGATCCACGAAAGTGTCATTTTTCCTTTTGTGGGTTTCCTAGAATATCAAAGTTAGTGGTGAGAGTTCTCTTTGGACGGCCTAAATTGTAAAATTTTAAAAATTCAACATTTAATTTTATTATTGATTATTTTACTTATAAACAATTAATTTAACTTACCATTTGGAGTCGTTTTCCTAGAAAATAGGTTTTATTTGAGATATGCAGGGTTATCAGATATCTGCTAGGCCCAACTATGTATCTTGATACAGAACATTTTCTCACCAAGTCAGTTGATCTTGAATCAATCCAATTCTTCACTAATCCGTTTTACGCCACGGATTATATGTATGAAAGCTTCGCGTCATCGCATTTGATCTTTCATACCTTCTTCCATTCAGAGGCGTTTTCTAAGCATTGTTTAAACTTTTCTTAAAATATTTTTTTACACACTTATGAATTGACATGTTCCAATGCTATTTTTGCTGTAAAATAAGAATTTAAATAAATTCATAAAAAAAATATTATAAAAAACTAAATAAAAATAGTAATTTTATGAATACCACAAAACACTTAAACCAAATCTTCTGGATATGATACAAGGTTTGGCTCCAATTAGCGTGTGGTTTTGTGAAGTAGTCTTTGATCGTGTCACACGCGCTCTGACTAACGTTGTTATCGATTCCAAACATGGGATATTTTTTAGTAAATTAAAATATTTAACCAAATTATATTATCTAATTATATAAAATTATCTTACCAATACGTGTCAGGTGGTCGTGCCGAATTCAACCGGTACAAATATTCTTGGCCGGATTGAAATAGTAGATCCTCTACGTTCATATGTTTGAACGATGATAGAGGAGACTCCAAAACCGGTTATGGTTATGATGGTGTGGTGGTGACAGAGTTGGAGTTGACGTGTGATGATCTCCTACTGTTACCAAGATGTTCTTGCTCATACAAGAAGTCGGTAGAATGGTTTTTCCGCAAGCATCAAAGTTAAAATTTTGAAAACTACCGACGAATTAACATCGAATCTGACGTTACTGACGTTAATGTGTTAGTAACTTTCAGATGAGAGGAGAAGTACTCATACTTTTTCCTGACCTCTCCAAAGGCATTGTCTATCTTGTTGTTGATCTCGGTCATCTTCTTATTCATCTCTATTGCTCGCTTTCCATTACCTTCCAATATCTTTTGCAATAGTGCCTTTGTGTTCTCTTCTTTGACAGTCTTATGTGTGGGTGGTGCATTGAATGAAAAGGGTTGGTGTTGCTGATTGTATCCCATCTTGTGTTGAAATCCAGGAGCTTGATACTTCGTTCTTGACACGTACCCTTGCTCGAAACCTTGAGGTGGAGGCTTGTAGGACTGGTAGCTTTGGTCATGCAGCTTGTATGGAGGAAACGTTAAGTCATGCGGGTTCTCCACGTTGGTGCTTCTGTATGAGAAGTTGGGTGGCTTCGGTAATTCTGATTTAAACCCTTCTGATACTGTGAGGATCCTCCAATATAATTCATCTCCTCATGACCTTGTTGGAGTTCGTCATATTGCTTCATAATCTTGGTACCCATCAAACTCCCATACAAAGTTCAGTGCTCGTTGAAACACTTATAATACTTTGTCCAGCTTCGCATTCATTGCTTTCATCTCTCTTATATGCTCATCTTTATAGCTTCTGCTCCCACATGAAGTTCTGTCATAGTCTTCCTCGTATTCCCATCACTTTGAGCAAGATTCTCTACCAAAATCATTTCACTTTCAGCTTCATGTCCAAAAAAATTCCTATTGCTAGCTATGTATAGGAACATATAAATTCTAGAGAGCACTCTTTTGTATATGGTACTAAGTAGTGACTCGTTTGAGAAGCCATGATGGGGGCATTGTTTCAGAAAACTTGAAATCTTGTTTTTAAATATTTTTATTATCTTTGATACTGAAAAAAACTTGGGTAGAAAAAACTTTTTGCATTGATCTCACGAAATGATATCATCATGTGATAGATTATTTTCTTATTTGTGAGTCGCTTTTTGTTTTGTAAACAACTCTTAAGTTTAATATTGATGGTTTTTAAAAAAAAATTGTGTTTTATAATCAATAAGTTACAGTGTAATCGAAATAATATGATAGGTATTAGAATATCTTCATACAAACTTCCAGTGTAGTCTTCAGGTCGTTCCTCCAAAACTCTGGTTCTTGTAATCATAGTTGCCTCGTACTTCAAAATCTTCATCAATCGTGATGCAATCATTTTACGGCAGTAAGAGTATGTCATAACACTTATGGGTTATCTGCCCGTAGAAAAATTCTCTTAACGGATTTTGGGATTTTATGCATTATCGACATAAAAATATATAATATTTTTGTATGATGGTATTGGTGAAATTAAATGTTGACGATCCAAGTAGTAGCAAGTCCTGCAAATCTGACTTTCCTTTACCAGTTTAGCGCACTAAGATGACATCACGTAATGTCATTTTCATAACATATACAAGTACACAATTTATTATAAGAAATAATTAATTAGTCGCCGGACTTTATTGATCTTTTGTTGGTGGGTTACTTTTTGATTCGCTTTGAAATCTTAGCACTAGTTGGAGGTGTTTTTGCGCATGCTAGATGTGAATTGTTCTCTTGATTTCCAACTAAACAGACAGATTAAACAAATCGTTGAAACGAACAATTTAAATAAATACTGAAACAAATAATTGCAAAAAAAAATAGATGGTTCAGAATCACTGGTTTACCAACTACAGTTAAATTTTTTAAATTATTTATTCGTAATTATTTGTCTCCTTATCACTTAGACTTTTGTTGTTGTTAATATTATAAAATAATAAATATACATAGAGCAGAAATGTGTGTATATGACAACTAATATAAACATAATTAGCAAAATAACAAAGATTTTTTTTAATCTTAAACTTTTAAAATCTAAATATATCCTTGGTTTTCTCTCTCTTATTTTTATATATTTTTCTTAGATTTTACTAAACAACATAATTTTTACGTAGCAGTTTATTATTTTAGCATAATATATATTTGAATAACTAATTATATTTTATTTAACTTGTTAAATAAATTAATAAAAATATAAAACAATGAAATGAAAATATTACTTTTCTGAACATAGATACGTTAATTAAATTAATATTATATAATTTAGAAATCCGGTAAACAAAAACTTTAGGAATATAAAAATTTCTATATGTGAAACAAGAATATATATAACATGCTATTTCTATATGTAATCATATATATAAATATCTAATATGTTATTTATATATATTTAAATATGTATAAATATAAATTGGTTGTTATTTTAATTTATAAGTATATTTTCATGAAAATAAAATTTTTTAAAATTTTGATGATGTGAACTAAATTAGGACTGAAATCATAAAAACTCATAGTGACATAAATCAAATTTGTTGTTTAAACTCATAGTGACATAAATAAACATTGTAACAAATAAAATTATATTTCCACCACGTGTTGTTATTATTGATTTTATCATTTTAACTATATCTTCGTTAACTTTCTAAAAGAAAAACTTTTACCTCTTTGTTATCTCCTTCTTTTAGTTGGGAAGAGTTGGAAATGGAAAGTCATGCCTAAATACGATCTTTCACATAATTATTGTTTGGAAAATTATCCATAATAACAAATATTTATTCATAATAGTATTTCTGTTATTATCCATAATAATACGTGATCATGATATTTTTGTTGATAACACATCAGAATAATGTTAACTAGATTTTGAACCATGTCCTGCGTGTAAAAAACTATTCACAAATAATAATTAATTATTTATTTTGGTAATATAAATTATATATATGTATATATATAATTTATCTTATATTTAAAATAATTTTTCTAAATCTTTTAATATTGATTACGAAAATAAAATAGATAATAAAATTAGATTATACAAATAGATTTAAATTGTATCTATATTGGATAAAATTGTATATGTGATAAATATTCAATTAAACTAAACTTTTATTTTATATTTTGTTTGACTAATTTTTCAAAATTTATATTTTGTTTTATATTGTATTTACATTCTATGACAAAATATATTGTATGTCGAAATATTATAGATTTATATACTGTCTAATGGTAGTTCTCGTAAATACTCTAATAAATTATGTGTTTGGTAATATTTATTTTAAGATGCTCTAAAGTGTGACACATCAGCGTGACACACTTGTAAATCAAAAGTCAACATAAAGTTACTTTGTTAAAATGATTCTCAATTAATATATTAGGAATTTTTTAAAATATTTTCAAATAATATATTACAGATAATAATAGATTTATCTGTTCATAGTGGCATATTTATTTGACTACAATGATAAATTTATTAAATAATGATAACAAATTTATTTGGCTAGAATGGTACATTTGTGTGAATAATGATGAAACAATTATTTGACTATAGTGGCAGATTTATTGAATAATTATTCTGATTCGTAAATATTTTTAATATAGTTTTTCAATTTTTTTGGTAGGTATGATTTCAAAAAAATAAAAAATACCATCAAGACTTTATCTAGATGGTAAAGCACCTATGCAACACCACATCATGAATCACAAATGTTATATTTCCAATTTAAAAATCGTAGAAGAAACGGTTGGAAATGATGGATGTAATTTCTTGATGTATTTATCAGTTGAGATTATTATCAATCTCAAAGAAGCAGAATATATTTGGTATGCAAAAATTGTCCGGTGTTTTCTCACACATCAATTGACAATTAAGAAAAGTCATTAGATATGGTCTTTAATAAATGGTTATCCTGTTAGATTGTTAGTATATGAATTTTCACATATTATATGTATAAAATTGTGATCAATTGTTCACAAACGATTGACATGTTTACCATAAAAAGTTTTGGGAAGAACAATATGTATCGAGTGTTGAAGGATCTAGTTTTTACCACATGCAATAGTTGTTGAAAAACTACAAAAATTGGAGTTTTGAGAAGAGGAGAATGATATGATGCCTTGCTCTTTTATCTGGTGGAATATATGTCATTTCTTCTAGCAATTCCCTTTGTCCTCCGGTAAAGGATTTTTGATGCAAACCATGGGGCCGTGCTACTTTTGTAAGTTTGATAGAGTCGGTTAAAATGTTAGTCTTCAAAGCAAAGAAGACTGCATAGTGCATGAGTGTGTTCATGCTTTAATCATTTGGGCGTACAAATCAGTTAATAGATTAGGAGAGCTTTATGGAAATCGAAAAGAAGGAAGAAAAAGTCATCTTCTTCGTTGAGGTGGATCCCGTAAAATATTTGATTTTGAATAGTTTATATTAGAGGAGAAGAAATCTCATAAAGAGGTATGAATTTTTTAATGTGATAATCATGGTTTTTGCATTGTTTCACCTTTCATTTCACCACTATTTTCTTATCTTTGTTAGCATTTTAAGTCATTTATCTACCATTTGACATTCATTCGTATATAACATTGCATTCTATAGATTAGGATATGCATTTTGCATCTTGCATTTTTCTCTCAAGAATTTTCCAGTATAGCGCATAGACAGATGAGTTTGAGGCATGAGTACAAACTACCAAGGGTTGGAGATGGACCTAGACCATGGAAAGACTGGAAAAGTCCTTGGAGGCCATGCAATTGACCACCCGGCCGATCCAACACGGAGCTTGGCCAAGCCCGCACCAAGCTTCTGGACACACGTGATTATGATCAGGCCAATCGCACCCGCCGGTCGCACAACTCTGCCTGCCTGATATTGTTCCAGCGATCGGCCGGATGGCCGATCGCACCCGGCTGATCAGGGTCCATTCCATACTAAAACGAGTTTTTAATCTCTTTTTAATTAACTTGTTTGTTCCGGATTAAACCAAATATATTAAGGATACTATATAAACTCCTCTGGGTTACATTTTAACCTAAGTTTTTTTTATAGTTTTTGCTCTTTGGCCAATTTTTGGAGGAGACTTTTCTCTTGGATTTTTCTCTTGCTAATTTGCAATTCTAATGAAGAATTCATATTCCCTGTATCTTGTTTTATATTTTTCTACTCTTACTTCATTGTTTTTGCCATTGGTATGAATATGTGTGAGTAGTTTGTTTTATGGATTGTGAGTAACGTAGATTAGGGAAATTTGATGTTGACTTAGGGTTGCTTAGGTAGATTAGATAACAAATCTCTCATCATTAGGATATGCTTAATGATAGGATTGAAGTAGCTAATCAATCCCTAGATCTATGATGTTTTGCTCCCAAGAGGTGTAGACAAAATGTGTAAGTAAGAACTAAACATGCTTATCAAATCTTAGGTAACGAGACTTGCTATTAAAGTGATAGGTAGACTAACATATACTTGAACTTAAAGATTGTTTGTTGATAAATTACGGTGCAAAAGACTTGAGTAATCTATAGGTTAGTAAATGAGCTATCGCCACGAGAGTAGATTAGCCTAGTAGAAAGTTTCCTATGTCTTAGGGATTCATTTAACCCAACATGTAGAATCATTAGTAAATGGAAAGTCACTCCGAGTCGAATGCTTTATCCATGATCCCTATATTTTTTTCATCGAATTAAACTTGTCATTACTTTCTTTGCAGATAGATAATCAAGAAAAAAAACAAAAAAATCCCAATTCGAATCTACTAATATTTATGTGTTTTATGCATTGCTAGTGTACTAATCTTCATTCTATCTAGATTTGATATCTAACTATTATTTTGATTGTTCTGCATAGTGGAATCGTATCGGAGAATAAAACTTAAAACTCATCACAATGCTTCTTTTAAAATTTTGATATAAAATCACGTAAAATATTTGTTTGTAATAAAATTAGGTACAAAATTTTATATCCAAAAGAAGATATCTATCCTAAGTGGGATAATGTAGAAGGATATGTAGAAGCATATGTAGCATTTTAGAATTTAACAACGTGATCATTGATATATTGTATAATCGATTGGATAAGTTGATTGAGACTAAGTTGGTGTGACACCACTAGTTAGCAAGATGAAGAAGAAAAAATTTGATTTCAAATGAATAAATTCTGAAAAAAAGAACTTTAAAAACATTCAAATAAAATAAAAACAAAAAAAAATCAAATATGTGTAAACGAAAGAGGTTTAAAATTCTTTTTATTCTTTTACTGTATTTACATTACTTTTATATGAAACACAATAATTTTTATTTCCAAGACAATGAAAATGCTGGAAATAATGCGTGAAATGATAAATGCTTCTAATGGGACTTATGGAAACAATTAATCTATTGTCTACTAAATTGGAAGTCTTGGAATCAAAAGTGAAAAAATGTCACCTTATTGAAATAAATTTACGAACCTTGATACCAAATTGCATGTGCATCGCGTCAGCAACATGACATGAAAAAACTTTTCAAAGAACACCACCTACAAATATTTTTTATAAAGCACTAAGTATTTCAGGAGTTGTTTGTCACGTAGGTCTTGAATGCTATGTAACAAAGCATATATGGTTTACAACAAACCACTAAATTGTAAATTTCAGTATGTTTCCAACTGGTGAACTCGTACTTTCAAGATGTAGGTTATCACCCAAAATTTAACAATTAAAATCGTTAGCATTGATATATATATACATCAGAATCGAATTGATATATAAGCGAGAAAAACTTCAATCTAGTCACGAATGCATCTTTTTCTGATATATTTATCTTACAACAAGATTCAATCACGTCAACGCTAACATAACATGTGCATCGCTGCTCTTTTCTTCCTTAGTACCAGTTTTGGATCCAATTTTCTTTGGTGAGAATTTTGACATATCATCTTCTTCTTTTTACAAAAGCCTTATGTAATACACTAAATTCTCCATCATCAAAAGTTGCTCCATCATAATCATCACAACAGTCAAATAGATACTCCTCATCTTCTTGGTCTTCCTTCCTTTTACATAGTGACACTACTTAAGCAATTGGTTCCTCGCCATGTAAATCTTTTTCAACTTCCTTACGTTTGTTATGTCATTCATACTTAATGAAATCAGCCTCTGCATGTTGATGAAAGACTATCTCCTTTGGCTTTCTCTTTCTTTTTAACCTCCACACATAAACGAATTTCCTCGACTTTCATCCCACAAACCCATCCAGTTGCCTACATCTTCCCGTCTTCACCTGAGGTGTGTCTTGTGGTAGTTTCACCAATATCTTCTTCGGAAACATATATAAGTCGACCTCATACACATTTTTATCAATTTCATAATCTTCATAAACCATCTTCACAAAGTCGTCAAAACGTATAATCTCATTTGTTGTTAGAATTTTACACCCTGCGACACTATAAGACCATCTATTTTTCTCGAAAACACATTTATGACAAACAAGAGTTATGTCATCCATATAAGAAATTGATAGAAAAAGAGTTTGTTTATAAGAAATGAAGAAGAAGAAAAAGAGTGATGGTCAAGTGAATGATTTGATGTCGAAGAAGACAAGCGATGTGGCGGATAACCCTGGAGAACAACCATATTTGTTATTCAATGAAGGATTAAATCGATAACTAATTAGTAAATAAGTCTTCCATCAAATTCATAAAGAAGTTTGTAATGTCGTGGTATATGATACATGAGGCATCGAAGATTTTTCTACCACATGTAAGATCATAAAAGTTATTGTAGTCATAGATAAATATATTGTTTCTAACAAAAATATATATGTTATAACGCATAAATTTAATATAAATATATTATGTCGTTATTAAAAAATCTGCTGAATGGCATATGATAGTCTAGTAATTATATTTTTAATCAGATTTGACCAGAAAAAATAAATATGTCAAGTCTTACTTTCATAAGTCTATCAAATTCTCTATAAATGCCTACTAGATCCAAATAATTATGACGCATACTAAATAAGCCTGTTATAATTGCAAATTAAATCTGTAGAATAAATCTACCATAACGAACATACTTGTTTACATGGTAAATAAATATGTTGTTTCATACGATAGAATTATTTGTAAATATGTTGTATACTTAATAAACCTATCCCATAGTAATCAAATCTGTTGGAGATCAAACAAATTTATTGGTATATTTATAGGTATGTTATATTGAAATTATGATATTCTCGTAATAGATGTGTGTTTCTTGTGGATGTGTTAAAAAATTTTAATAGCTTTTTTGTACAAAAAAATTAGAACATAGTTTCGGTATATCAAATATTTTAGTAACTGAAAGAAATATGAAAGTGTTTTATAAATAATGGTGCTTATCGTGTTATTATTTTTTCTTTTAAATATTTACATGGAAAATTCCAATCCTTGAATGTCAAAATAGTTTCTCCAATACACCACATATCCAATACGCAAAAAGGAAAGGGTAAATAGGGTACAATAACGTGACGACAAAGAACATACCCCTAAAATAACGGCTCTGGTTTTTGCACGGAAAGAGTACTTCGATTTAACTTGTCTTCCAATAACAAATATAGCACTAAGAAAACAGCCAAAGGAATCTTTCAAAGAGAATCGTTAATACAAAACAAAACATAATATTACAGTTCCTTTTCAAGAAACTATTTGTAGTATTATGGGAAATAAAAAAAGAGAAATACCATAAAATACATAAAAGGTGTGTATTTCAAAAATATTATTACTAGTTTTCTTTTTGTTTTTCAAAAAATCATTCAAAGTTTAGTTTTTTAAATACTACAAACAATAAAAATAAATATTAAAAGTTTAGAGTTAAAATATTTAGGGGTGGATTTAATAGTTTTTGTTCAGAGTTTAATTTTGGACTAATTTTTAGGATTTAGGGTTTAGTTTTAGTATTAAAAATTTAATTTTAGTTTGTGTGATATTTTTAGAAAAGGTTCTATGGTATTTTTGAATCAATATAAAAACGTAACATTCTAAAATAACATTTGACTCACTAAAATTAAATTCCCATAATAACATAAATTAGTATGTAAAATAATTATTTATAGTAAATAAATTATATATAAAATTAAAATAGAATATTTGGATTCGTTTTTCCCACTTAGGATTTTATATTTTTTCTTTCTCAAAACATATTTTTATTTATTTTATTATTAGATTTGTGTTATAATTAGAATTTTAAACTAATTATATATTTGAAAAAAATAAAATAATATTATTTCGGAGAATATACCTAAATAAAAATGTTCAAAGTGTTTTTGGTGGTATTTAATTGCCCAATAAAAATGATATAAGCATTAATTTAAACATTTAGTTATTAAACTATTGCTACAGTTTAAATATTTCAGTTAATAAAACATTTTTAGGATTTGAATATTAAGTTAATCAAAAATTTAGTATTTTATGTCAAACTTTTGAGATCTGACTTAGTGTAAATTTTCGTTAAATACAGTTCTTTAAGAATCATCATTTATATTAATGATGAGTGCAAGTAAAGTAATACAAAAATACAAATTTTTGGTTTATCAGTTTTCTATGTTACGAGAATTGTTGATAAATGCATAATTTCTGCAGAATCGATCTGAAAAAATCAATGATAAACTTAAAATCAGAGCATGTTTTAAACTTTGACTGATATTCCACCAATGTTTCGTCAATAATCTAATATTTGACGTAACTTGTTCGTATTTATCTTTGATATATTATTTAAAAAATATTTTAAAATAATAATATTATTTTAACGTGTTATTAATAGAAATACTATGTTAACGTGTTATCAGCATAATAAATTTCAAATAAACATATAAATATATTTAATTTACTAGAATAATTATAGTATATGTTATTGTTAATAATTTGGTTAAAAAATAATATATTATATTAAACTAACCAAAAGATAATATTAAATTCATAAATTTTTTTTTTTCTGAATTTATATATATATATATAAATTAATATTAAAAAAAATTTTAAATAAAAATAAAAATTATATCTAATTTATATTTTATAATAAATAATATTATATAATTTACGAATATTTTTTTATACGTAAAACGTGAATATAAATCTAGTTATTGAATTAAATATCAGTAACCCAATAATTTTGAGGGTTCAACCTCAGAAAAACTTCAACAATCAAATGTTATACTGTAGTGTTAAAACTTTTCGTAATCACAAGTAACTAATAGTAATTCTTTATTTTCAATAGATAATGTAATAAGAACACACTTGTGGATCGATCAATGATACATGCCAAATCGTTTTCAATAAAGAATAACTCAATGCATTTCCATGAGTTTATAACATATAAATATGACCATAAGAACTGTGTCTGGGCACATAGGAACGAACACACATAAGTATACAACTCTGAAATTAACATTAAGTTAGTGTTGAGATTCTCACTTTGGAAAGGTTTAGAATTAATGAATTCAATTTTTACTAGCTAATTATGGAATCCTGCGATTACAATAGGTCCAAACTAAATCAACTGATTCATAAGTACAAATCAACAATTTAATCATATTTCGACACGTGTTTAAAGCTTATTGTTGTTCATTGTTTACTCATTGTTGTCATTGTTTACTCGTGTTGAATAACTATTGGATGGATTGTCACAATATATAGGACTGTAAAACACATCTTTAGCATTCCATTTGATCCAATTCTAAAAATTCTGGTAATACTAAATTTACAGAAATCATAAATTACCAAGTTTAATTATAGAGGTGAAAAGATACGTATTCTACATTTGTCATGTCATGATGTGCGACCAAGTTACGTATTCTCCTAAAAAGTTGGTAAAAACTAATTCAGTTTCATCTACATACAATTTATTTTTTAAAAATCTTTCAATCTTGCAGTTAAAATTTTTATTATAATTATTTTGAACTTACACAAAAATTTCTTATTACCATTATCCTATTGTAACTTTCAAATTCTTAATATATTTTTTAAGAAATATTTTAATAAAATAATTTTATCTTAACGTATTATTAACATAAATACTATAGTGACATGTCATTACCATAATTAATTTAAAATAAATATATAAATATTTTTAAATTATCAGCATAATTACAATATATGTCATTGCTATTTTGGTTAGAAAATTAAAATATTTGATTAAACTAATCAAATACTATTAAATTTGTAACAATAATTTTTTTATTTTTTTAATTTACATACGATAGTTTATAAATATTTCAAATCAATACATAAATAGATTTAAGTTATTAGAATAATTATAATATATTTTATTGCTATTAATTTAATTATTAATTAATATATTTTACTATAAAATCAATGATATATGTAATTTATTTAAATTATAAAAATAGTTTTTGAATGGAATGACATAATAATATATATAATTAATAATATTATTATATATATATATATAATATTTAAATACATGGTAAAAAATAAATTAAATAATATATTATTAGATAATTAACATAGAAAATTTAAAATATTTACATATTATTTACTTATATTCAAAATATTAAAAAATTTATGTAAATATCTAATTTATCTTTATTAATAATTAGTTAACTATAATATAAAAATACTTTTTCCTGCACAAAACACGGATCTAAATCTACTTAGCATTAAACCAGGAAAGCAAATTCTTATATCCCATTCATTTAGGCATAACGAAAAAACTATCCATATATTTACATGAACTCAAAAAACTTTTCACATGATTTTACATTCAAGTGTTTCAAAAACATTTCATTTAAAAAATTCACTAATTCATCTTAGATTATTACACAGAAAACCATAATCTAAAAACACATATTTTTACTCGTTATATTTAGGGCAAACCTCACAACAAGTCGTAGTTCGTGTATTACATTTTGGGAAGGGTCCAATATCACTGATCATGAAAACAACATGAAATTGCAATTCTAATGATTAATGAGAAAGTATGTTGCAAGTTATTTTATACCAAATGTAAAATAAAATATTCTTTTAAATTTCTTACCAAATATAGGGATTTTTAATACACAGATACATTCTTCCAATATTTGAAAGTGTCTATTTGCGCTATTCGTTTGTATGCCGAAACGTCTGCGGCAACGATCGGCGCTCAAACGTTGCGGTTATACGCTGCAATATTATTGTTCGTTTTATTACTATAGGTCGTCGCAAGTTTTATTGCAATTCTTTGATCGCAAACGATATAATTCTGCAGCGGTTAAAATTTTTTATCATAGATTACTACGATCGATTAATGTTTGATCGCAGAACGTTATGGCGGTCAAACGAACAACGTTTGACCGCATGACGCAACCATAAATTTCTGCGGCTACGAAACGAACAGCCCTAATCATAACTTACAAGGAGTCATCCATAAACTTGAACATTTCAACTATGTAAGTGCATCAAACTGTACAAGCTAACGTCCACTCCATTTGTAATCAAATTTACCAAGATGACGATTTTCTATCACGTTGTAAACTTTTTTTTATTACCATACCTTTTGAAAATTTTGAAATAAAAACCCATGATCAGCTACTTGGACTTCCTAACACATGACTTGCTAAGCCATATATTTTTTCCTTACATACATAAATAATAAAGATTTATTCATGCTACACATTTAGCTGTCTTTGATTCATATTTCTTGTCCAATCGTTTAACGAACTCATTCTTAGAAATATATGCTTTCTCGAAGGATAATATATTCACGATCCAACTTGCATCGAAAGAATTAATGTCCAACTATGGGTTGAGCAAAAAGACTTAATTTTTATATATGAAATATTTTATAATCTGCCAAATAAAACAATACAACATACTTATCATTTATCAATGTCGATTACTCCCATTAGATATATTATGGTAATCTCTGGGATAATACCACAACATGTTAACCAATGTGACACATGTCGTCTTCGTTACATCCGACATTACTTGTACGTAACAATAACTCTTATAATATCTATTTCAATAGCCATGAACCCATAATGAAACCTCGTAAAAATGTAGAAAACTTCAGTTGGATTCTACAAAGCCAATATGGATTGATTTTGACAAACATATTAAAAATCCTTGAATTTACACTACGGTTTGATTTTGACCATACGGTTTGATTTTGACAAGCATATTAATGTCACATCTCAATTTGCCCAAAGTTAAATACTTGTAATTAAAATTATATCCAATATTTATATTATCAGAAATCGTTGACACCGATAAATAACCAACCTCATTTCAAATAGAAATAATCAATAGAACAAAAATAAACATATTTTTAAAAATTAAACAAAATACCATAATTATATATTAAGGTACAATAATGATGAAGTCATTATGCTTTAAATACATGAATGTGTTGTTCACTTTGAGCAAATTATATTCATAGTTATGATATGTAATTGTTCCAAATTAGTATTTGAGCGATCAGTCATAACTTTCTTTTCTTACTAAATATAGTTCAATTATTTCAAAAAAATAAAAAATAGTAATTTAAAATAAGTAATACCCTAAAATAGCACTATTTTAAATTTATCTTTCAAATTTAGCATACTAAAAATAAAATTCCAAAAATAGCATAAATTGTTATGTGAAAATAATTATTTACCTTAAATAAACTATATATAAAATTAAAACATAATATTTGAGTTCACTTTTTCTAATTTAGGATTTAAATTTTTTTCATTAGGAATAAGTTTTTAATTATTTTAGTATTAAATTTGTGTTATTTTTGGAAATTTAAATGATTAATGCTATATTTGGAACAAAAACTTGAAATAGTGTTATTTTAGTCATTTGCCCATTTAAAATTAGAAAAGAATAAAAAATGATATAAATGACAAAAATGAAAAGAAAAAATATTTACTAATAATATATTCGTGCATAGCATGGTTTCTCACATACTACTAACCAAAAGCATGTTATTTCCAAAGATTGCTTTCATTTAATTGAGTTGATGTTTAAGATCAGCCTCACTGCACTCATGAATTGGTTTATATATATTTTAGTATATACTGTAAGAATTATTTTGGGGTCACACATGTATAATCGATGTGTTAGGGTCATTATCTAAAGTAGTCAAAATTATGTGGTCACTTATTTGTAAAGATAAAAGACTATGAGGCATAAGTGTTCAGGAAAATTTGTGTGTGGATACATTATGTAATTTCTAATTTGATGAAGGGCCGAATTATAAATTATTTTCTATATAAATAGAAGGGTTATGGTCCCCATGACAACCCTAATCAGAAATCCAGCCACATTTGTATCCCATCAACAAAGATCTTCAGCTATTCTGGGTTTGTCGTGGAAGAACCGTTCCCAACTTCAGTATCATAAGCCATGGATCCAAAAGGTACGCTTCCGCTATTGTGTTTCTTATTATTCAAGAATTAGCATGAGTTTTATGGTTATAGAAATCATAAAATAATCTACAATTGGTATCAGAGCATCATGTCTAGTTTCTGTAATAGTCATATTATTTTTGGTTAAAATTCAGATTTAATAATATGTTTAGAATTTTCATATTGTTGAATCTGGTTTTTGGTTAAAGTTTAGAGATTAAATCTGTATTCTGTGATCTGTGGTTAAAGTGTCGAAAGATCTGAAATTATGCTTACCATTTTAGATCTGTTTATAGTAAAAATCATGTTTAGATCTGGAATAAATAAGAAAAAAAAAATTCTGGAAATTTAGATGGAATCATAAAAACATAGTTTTCCTGAATTTTTTTTTGTGAAGTAATTTTTCAGATTAAATTCGATTTTATTTTTAGTAGTCGATTTCATGCTCGTAAAAATTTATTCGAAATTTTGGAATTTTTTCAAAATTTTTTTTGAGCAATCTAAAAATATCGAATATATATATATAGCTATTCATCTTCCTTTTGTCGGTTTCATTATTAAGTATAAACGTAACCATTAAAGTTGAAGAAGAATGAATAGGAGAGGAAAAAAAATTATTATTTCATTTAATAATATTTTATGCTTATTAGCCTTAAAAAGGGAATTTTTTAATTAATAAATAAATTTTATTGTGCAAGTTTAATTCTTGAAGTGGATTAATTGATACAAGATGTTGCCAAAGTGATCTCTTTGTGGATATTTTTCCATGAATAGTTTTGAATGATATGTGTATGTCTTTTCATGCGAATATTAAATCGACCCAAATGTAGATTTGTATTTGGCCGAACTACATACATACCTGTGATGATAAGCATGTGACAATTATTAGGAATTAACATGTGAATGATAAATCGGTCCAAAGAAAGGTTTATCATTTTATCATGTATTATTGTCAGTGTTTGATCTTTACAACAAGAGTATCACTAGCAGTTAATAATATTGTCCAAAGACTTGTTATTAATGTTGTACTTGCTATCTTGAGATGGGTTGTACAATTTTTTTATAATTTATTTGTTGATTATATTTGGTTAAACTGTGAGTTACTAATTAAGAATTATTCTCTTTTCAGCAAATTTCACTACATTATCTGCTAACTTAGGTTCAATTCCAAAATTTACTGGTTCCAACTATAAGGAATGGAAAAGTAAGGTTAAGATTGTCCTTGGATGTATGGATCTTGACCTTTCATTAAGGATGAAACAACCTACTTCTCCTACAGATGCCAGCACTGCTGAGTATAAGATGGTTTATGAGAAGTGGGAACGTTATAACCGCATTGGTTTAATGATCATTATGGATACCATTCCAGAAACCTTTAGAGGTGATGATGAGATCCAAGATCTCAAACAGTTCCTTGCTGAAATGGACTTGCATTTTGCAAAAGGTGATAAGGCAGAAATAAGTACGCTTTTGTATCGTTTTAGTACCATGAGGTATCACGACAAAGGAAACATAAAGGAGTACATTTTGGAAATGTCTAACATTGTTTCAAAACTTAAAACACTCAAGACTGAGCTTTCAGAAGAAGTGCTCATATTTTTTGTCTTGAACTCCCTTCCTCCTAGTTTCAATCAATTGAAATCCAGTTATAACACACAGAAGGAGAAATGGTCTCTTAATGAGCTTATTTCATATTGTGTGCAAGAGGAGGATAGGATGAAACAAGAAAAGTCTGAAAGTGCTCATATGGTTAACACCTCTAAGGGACAGGGCAAAAGAAGAAAAATTGAGGATGTTAAGAATGATGTTGCGAAAGGTCCAACACAAAGAAGCAGACTAAGGTTGAAGATACCTGCTTCTTTTGTAAGAAAGCTGGACATATGAAGAAGGACTGCCAAAAGTACCACGCTTGGCGTGCAAAGAAAGGTATGTTCCTTGCTATGGTCCGTTCTGAAGTGAACATAGTTGAAGTACCCAAAAACACTTGGTGGTTAGATTCAGGTGCAACTACTAACATCAGTGTTTCATTGCAGGATTGCCTGAGCTACCGAAAACCAACTGATGCTGAAAGACGCATTTATGTGGCTAATGGAATTCCGGTTTATGTGGAGGCAATTGCGCATTTTAGATTGTTTTTTAGTATTGGTTGTTTTTTGGATTTGAAAGACACTTTTGTTGTACCGTCATTTAGATGGAATTTGGTTTCTGTTCCTTATTTAGACAAATCTGGTTATTCTTGTCTAACTGAGCATGGAAAAGTTACTTTGTCTTTAAATTCAGTTTTAATTGGCACTGGTACACTCATGGATAATCACAATCTTTATATGCTTGACATTATAGCTTCTCGTGATGAAAGCTTAAATGTTGAATCAAGAGGTACAAAACGTAAATTAGAAAATGCAAGTTCAGGAACTCTGTGGCACAAACGCTTAGGTCACATTTCTAGGAATAGAATTGAGCGACTTGTGTCTGATGGTATATTGGGTTCTGTTGATTTCACAAATTGTGAAGTCTGTGTGGATTGCATTAAAGGAAAACAGACTAAACATAAGAGATTAGGTGCATATAGAGCTACAGAAGTTCTTGAGTTGATACATACAAACATTTGTGGACCCTTCCCTACGGCATCATGGAACGGTCAACAATACTTTATATCATTTATAGACGATTACTCTCGATATGCATACTTGTTTCTTATTCATGAAAAGTCGGAGTCTTTAGACGTGTTCAAGAAATTTAAAGCTGAAGTTGAGAATCAACTCGACCGAAGGATAAAGTCTGTCAGATCTGATCGTGGTGGTGAGTATTACGGTCGGTATGACGGTTTAGGTGAACAACGTCCAGGGCCATTTGCTAGATACCTAGAGGAGTGTGGAATCGTCCCACAATACACTATGCCTGGGTCTCCTAGCATGAATGGTGTGTCAGAAAGACGTAACCGCACTCTTAAAGATATGGTGAGGAGTATGATCTGTCACTCCACCTTACCTGAATCACTCTGGGGAGAGGCATTAAAGACTGCAACATACATTCTTAATCGGGTACCAACTAAGGCAACTGCAAAAACACCTTATGAGCTTTGGACAGGAAGAAAACCTAGTCTAAAGCATTTTCACATATGGGGATGTCCAGCTGAAGCTAGGCCTTACAAGCCGTTTGAGAAAAAGCTGGACTCTAGAACTGTGAGCAGTTACTTTATTGGTTATTCTGAGCGATCTCGGGGCTATAAGTTTTATGATCCCACACAAAAGAATATTTTTGAGACGGGAATAGCTACGTTCTTTGAGGATGTTGAATTTGGGGGGAAAAATGAAGTTAGAGACATCATCTTTGAGGAAGAATCGGATATTTAAGACCAAAATGGATTCAAGTGGTAATGTGGAAAGGTATAAAGCTCGTCTAGTAGCTAAAAGCTATACTCAGAAAGAAGGGATTGACTATAAAAAACCTTTTCTCCAGTTTCATCAAAGGATTCTTTTAGAACAATCATGGCTCTTGTTGCACACTATGACTTAGAGCTTCATCAGATGGATGTCAAGACAGCGTTTCTCAATGGTGACATTGATGAGACAATTTATATGGAGCAACCAGAAAATTTTGTAATAGGTGATTCAAAGAAAATGGTATGCAAATTAAATAAATCCATCTATGGGCTAAAACAAGCTTCTCGTCAATGGTACCACAAATTTCATAAGATAATCATCTCATTTGGTTTTGAGGTGAATTTAGTCGAAGATTGTGTGTATCAGAAGTTCAGTGGGAGTAAGTGTATTTTCCTGGTTTTGTATGTCGATGACATACTACTAGCCACTAACGATATGGGCATGCTACATGAGACCAAGATATTTCTGAAGGGTAAATTTGAAATGAAAGATCTTGGTGAAGCATCTTTTGTATTAGGAATTCAGATTTACCGAGACCGAACTCGGAGAATTCTTGGATTATCTCAAAAGAGTTATATCAATAAAGTACTCAAGAGATTTGACATGCAGGATTGCAAACCAGGTGATACCCCAGTCGCTAGAGGAGACAAATTTTGTCTTAATCAATGCCCTAAAGGAAATTTAGAAATTCAGGAGATGCAAAAGATTCCTTATGCGTCGGCCGTAGGGAGTCTAATGTATGCTCAAGTTTGTACGCATCCAGATTTAGCCTACATTGTTGGAGTTTTGGGTGTAAGAATATTGAGATTATAGAGGAGAAATGTGAAGAATTGAATCTGAAAACTCAAAGAGAAGTATGAGAAAATGAGAAATGACTTAGACTTATGGAGAAGAATCTCCTAAGAGTATATTATACATTGAGTCTTTACAGCCCTTTTATAGAGGATTTACAATGTGAACACAAAAGAAAACGAATTCAAACTTGTGGATGAGTTTGAATAGAGGAGGAGCCTGTCAACAACCAATGAGAAGAGAGGAGACAGCATGGGCATGACTTTTTCACCTTGATTCTTCTCCCAAGGTAGTTATTTAACCATTTCAACCATGTGGTTAATAATAACCCATCCTTTTTCATTTCCCTTGTTATTCAAACTGAATTTTCGTGCTCACACTTGCCTTGTAGGTCAAGATAGGTCTTATTTGATTTTCCTATGTCAATACTCCCCCTCAAGCTAAAGACTTTGGAATCACCCTAAAGTCTTAAGCTTGGGAACCCAAGGCAACACCTCATTAAAAACCTTATTAAGGAAAACCACTTGGGACAAAACCTTAATAAGGGAAAAAGAGTGTGTTGCTCTTGGATTAGGAGACCTTTGATCATGGGTGTGATAAATCAACAAGCCCAAGTTTGCTAAAGATGTTCTTGCAAACTTTGAGACTTGCTGCCTTTGTGAAGATGTCAGCTAGTTGGTCTTCACTCCTTGTATAACATGGCAGAATGGTTCCATCTTGAACTTTCTCCCTAACCTTATGGCAGTCGATCTCTATGTGCTTGGTCCTCTCGTGAAACACTGAGTTTGAAGCTATGTGAATGGCTGCCTGATTATCACAATGGATGGTAACTGGCCCTGGTTGTGCAATACCGACATCTTTCAAGAGTGCTTTGAGCCAAGTTACTTCATTTGTCAGCTTCCTCATAGCCCTATATTCTGCTTCAGCACTAGAACATGATACCACCTTCTGCTTCTTAGTCTTCCAAGTGACTAAGTTCCCACCAACGAAGGTGCAATACCCAGTGGTTGATTTCCTATCCACCCTATCACCAGCCCAATCCGCATCACAATACCCGACAATCTTAGTGTTCCCATTCTTGCCCATCCATATACCTTGACCAGGAGATCCTTTGATGTATCTAAGGATCCTTTCTACCATGCTCCAATGATATACAGTAGGCTTTTGCATATGTTGACTTACTTGATTCACAGCAAAACACAAGTCTGGTCGTGTGAGGGTGAGGTAGATCAGCTTCCCAACTAGTCTCCTATACTGAGAAACATCCTTAAATAACTCATCAGCTTTCTCCCCCTTTCCGTTGACCTTGTAGCCATCTTCAAGAGGAGTTTTGGCCGGTTTAGCCCCAAGCTTTCCCGTGTCTGTCAACAGATCAAGAGTATACTTTCTTTGGGATAGAAAGAGCCCTTCTTGAGACCGACACACTTCAATACCCAAGAAGTACTTCAACTCTCCAAGATCCTTGATGTCAAATGATCTGTTTAAGAAGGCCTTTGTGGACTGAATTCCTTCCTTATCATCTCCTGTGATGATAAGGTCATCCACATAAACCAAGACCGCCACGATTCCTTTGGAGTTTTGACGAGTGAACAAAGTATGATCTGAATGGGATTTCCTAAACCCATTATCAGTAAGTGTGGAGCTTAATTTGTGATACCAGGCCCTTGGTGACTGCTTTAACCCATATATTGCCTTCCTAAGTCTTAGAACCTGTCCCTCTTTGCAAAAATCTTCAAGGCCTGGTGGTGGAGTCATATACACTTCCTCTTCAAGTTCTCCTTGTAGGAATGCGTTCTTGACATCCATTTGCCATAAGTCCCAAGTCAGATTCGTAGCTAGTGAAAGAACAACCCTTACAGTGTGTAGCTTAGCCACCGGTGCAAATGTATCAGTATAGTCCTCTCCATATGTCTGAGTGAAACCTCTTGCAACTAGACGTGCCTTGTACCTTTCTATGTCCCCATTGCTCTTATACTTGATGGTGAACACCCACTTGGAACTCACAGCCTTCTTGCCTTTGGGAAGTTCTTGTATATCCCATGTATGATTCCTTTCCATAGCTCCCTTCTCATCTCTTACTGCATCTAACCATTCTTTCTTGCTCTCAGCTTCTTCATAAGTCCTTGGAATCTGACTTTGTTCAATCTTTCCAAGGAATGCTTGATGACTAGATGGCAAGAGGTCAAGGAACAAACAGCTTGTATGGGATGAGCCACGGCCTGGTTGTTGTAGAATACCCTAGTGTTCCTAAGTCTAGTACTCCTCCTTAAATGCTGAACAGGTGGTGCAGCCTCCTCTACAACCGTTTCCTCTTCCATTTGGTGAATAGGTTCCTCTATACCCACTTCCAAGTCGTCTTGTTCTTGATTTTGGGCCATAGCTTCTTCTTGGATTGGAGTTGGTTCTTGAGTTACCACCCCTTGTTCATTCTCTTGGGTATCTTGTGAACTACTTAAGGTTCTTGTTTCTTCGTGTCTTGAATCCTTTGGCAGATCATTTCCCAAATGATTCAAGAGAAACCTCAAACTCGTAGCCAAATCAGAAGGTGACCTTGAGAGATCCTTCAATCCTTCCCAATCTTTCTGATCATAATAGCTTTGTTCTTCTATGAACTTGACATCTCTAGACACATATGTCCTGTTGTTGCTCGGATCATAGCACTTATAACCCTTTTGTGTTGTCGAATATCCAAGGAACATACACTTGATGCTCTTTGCCTCCAACTTGTTTCTTAGATCACCTGGAACATACACAAAGCACACACACCCAAATACACGTAAATGATCAATGGAAGGTTTAGTTTTATTGAGTACCTCAAATGGGGATATATCTTGCAAGACTTTGGTTGGAATCCGATTGATGAGGTAGCAAGCAACCAAGACTGCATCTCCCCAAAAACTTTTAGGAACATTGGTATGAAACATCATGGATCTTGCTACTTCCATTAAGTGTCGGTTCTTCCTTTCAGCAACTCCATTTTGTTGTGGTGTGTGTGGACAGCTAGTTTGATGTAGTATTCCATGTTTGTTTAGATGAGCTTTGAATCTTTGACTTGTGTATTCCCTCCATTATCTGATCTTAACACTTTGATCTTGGCATTGAATTGATTAGTAACATAATTATGAAAGTTTATAAATGCCTCATAAACCCTATCTTTAGATGGAAGTAATGTAACCCATGTATATTTCGATTTCTCATCTATAAAGGTCACAAAGTATTTATTCCTATCTCTAGACATGTAAGGTGAGGTCCAAACATCGGAATGTACTAAATCAAAGCAATGCTCATAAATTGTAGACGATTTAGGGAAAACAACACGACAATGTTTGCCAAGGATACAAGCCTCACAAACTGAGTGATCATAAGCGACATTAGGAATTATTAAGCTTAAAGCACGAGCATGAGGATGTCCTAATCTAGCATGCCATAAGACATCTTTATTAGCAAAAACACAGGATTTGAAAGCTAAGGAATCCAAATTGCTTGGAGGGTCTTCAAGAACATAGAGCTCATCTTGAGTTACACCACCTCCAAGTATCTTACCACTCTTAATATCCTGAAAGTAAACATTGTTAGGCCCAAATGTAACATTGCAATTGAGGTCTTTAGTAGCCTTTTGACAGAAACTAGATTAGACTTAAATTTAGGTACAAAGAATGCATTAGTTTCTTTGTCAAATAGTCTTAATTTTCCGGTTCCTTCAATTGGAATACCCTTACCATCAGCTATAGTTACTTGTCCTAGACATGGTTCAATGTTCTTTAACAACCTAGCATTGCTAATCATATGGTGAGAAGCACCTGAATCCACTACCAACTTATGATCTGGTTTATCAAGCGATTTATGGGAGTAGAGTGTGATACCGGAGAGTTTTGAGGCATAGGCCTTGATGAGATCCTCCAAGTCACTCTTCTTAACATACTCCATGGATACATTCATAGCTAGCTCCCCTCTTTGGTTGGATGAACTTGCCGGTTCAGTCGCAACCATTTGAGAGATGTTAGCCTTTGAATCCTTGAACCGGTTTGGCTTGAGATGAGGATGAAGTATCCAGCACTTGTCCTTGATGTGGCCATTCCTCTTACAATGCTCACACATCACACTCTTCCTATCCTCTTGCTTAAACACGCTTTTGTTGGCCATGACTAGTTCTCCTTTACCACCAAACAAACCAATGTTGCCTTGCTCCCTTTGAATCCGTGAGCACACCTCTTCGAAATCAGGGAGTTTTGGCTCTCTCAGGATGGACTTAATCACATCCTTAAAGGCTGGATTTAGGTTGAGAAGGAGCCCAAATATCTTGTCTTGTTCCTTCCTTTCATTAAGCACCTTTGGATCCATAGAACTTGGTCTCAACATGTCAAGCTCGGACCATGTTGACTGGAACTTGCCCAGGAATTTTGTGAACTCCATATCCTCTTGGTGTAGATCATTGAGAGCCTTCTTAACCTCATACACACGGCTGAGGTTTGAAACATCCCCATACACCCTCTTGAGAGTGTCCCAAAGAGACTTGGCAGTTTCACAATGTGAATAAGCTTCAAGAATGGATGGGTCCAATGAATTTTGGAGGAATCCAAGGACTGATTGATCTTCTTGGAACCACCTAGCTTCTTCTTTTCTTGTTGCCTCATCCTTCTTCTCCTTTGGATCATCTATAGATGGAGTATTATCCTCCAAGATGTGATTCCAAAGTCCTTTGCCACAAATGGCTGTCTTGATGGTTCTTGACCATAATGTGTAGTTCAAGCCTTTGAGAACTACTGCTATCACCGTAGGTTTCAGGCTGGAACTAATTTGAACTGTATCCTCCATTGTTAGGCTTTGAAGAGCTCAAAGGAAGCAGCTTTTATGGTTGAATGAAACCGTGAGTTTTTAGTCTAAAGACTGAGAGATTTTGACAGAATTTTAGATTAGAAACTGAGAGATTTGAGTAGAAAAGATAAGAGAATGATCTTATGCTCTGATACCATGTAAGAATATTGAGATTATAGAGGAGAAATGTGAAGAATTGAATCTGAAAACTCAAAGAGAAGTATGAGAAAATGAGAAATGACTTAGACTTATGGAGAAGAATCTCCTAAGAGTATATTATACATTGAGTCTTTACAACCCTTTTATAGAGGATTTACAATGTGAACACAAAAGAAAACGAATTCAAACTTGTGGATGAGTTTGAATAGAGGAGGAGCCTGTCAACAACCAATGAGAAGAGAGGAGACAGCATGGGCATGACTTTTTCACCTTGATTCTTCTCCCAAGGTAGCTATTTAACCATTTCAACCATGTGGTTAATAATAACCCATCCTTTTTCATTTCCCTTGTTATTCAAACTGAATTTTCGTGCTCACACTTGCCTTGTAGGTCAAGATAGGTCTTATTTGATTTTCCTATGTCAATATTGGGCAGATACTTAAGTAATCCAGGTTTGGACCATTGGAAAGCAGCCAAAAGGGTCATGAGGTATCTGAAGAGAACAAAAGACTATATGCTCACATATCAGAGATCAGATAACTTGGAGATCATTGGGTATTCTGATTCTGATTTTGCTGGATGTCAAGATAGTAAAAATTCTACATCAGGTTTTGTTTTTCTGTTGGCTGGTGGAGCTATTTCTTGGCGTAGTGCAAAACAAACACTCGTAGCTTCCTCCACAATGGCGGCAGAATTTGTAGCAGTTTTTGAGGCATCCAATCATGGACTTTGGTTGAGGAATTTTGTCACTGGGCTACGAATTCTTGAAAGAATTGAAAGACCACTAAAGATATATTGTGACAATAAATCAGCTGTTTTGTACTCCAACAAAAATAGCAGCACAACAAAGTCCAAATTTATTGACATTAAGTTCCTCGTCGTTCAAGAAAGGGTACAAAATGGAGAGATTTCCATAGAACACTTAGGGACAAACTCTATGATAGCATATCCTCTTACAAAGGGCATTCCACCTAAGGTCTTTCTTGAGCATACTGCTCGAATGGGTGTTTTAATGTTTGAGGATCATTTGGTTTAGTGGGAGTTTTTCATTTGGTTTTGGGTTTTATGTTTTAGTTGTGTTTATGCACATTTATTTTCTGATCAGAAATAAAGTTTTGTTTTTTAGTTTACTCTTTGTACAATAAAATTAAAGGATCTCAATAAGGTAGGACCAGTTGAAAATCGACATGTATTGATCATTTTCATGTGATTTTCATGCCACACTTTTCATAATTGATCTATGTCGTTTGTCTATATTAATTTCAGTGATTATGGAAGGTTTAGTTATTTACTATTATAACGAAAACCGCTATGATCCTATGTTACTATAGTCAATGGACGGGATTGTTTATGCCTTGCTATATAATGACAATTTTGAGCTCATAAAGTCTATCACATTTTTAGAATACATATGTGACCTAGTGGGAGATTGTAAGAATTATTTTGGGGTCACACATGTATAATCGATGTGTTAGGGTCATTATCTAAAGTAGTCAAAATTATGTGGTCACTTATTTGTAAAGATAAAAGACTATGAGGCATAAGTGTTATGGAAAATTTGTGTGTGGATACATTATGTAATTTCTAATTTGATGAAGGGCCGAATTAGAAATTATTTTCTATATAAATAGAAGGGTTATGGTCCCCATGGCAACCCTAATCAGAAATCCAGCCACCTTTGTATCCCATCAACAAAGATCTTCAGCTATTCTGGGTTTGTCGTGGAAGAACCGTTCCCAACTTCAGTATCATAAGCCATAGATCCAAAATGTACGCTTCCGCTATTGTGTTTCTTATTATTCAGGAATTAGCATGAGTTTTATGGTTATAGAAATCATAAAATAATCTACATATACAATGATTTTTCTTGTGATTTTACTCTCAAAGAAACACAAGAAAATAAAACATTATAAAGGGATGAGTACATCATGAACAGCAAAAATAAGCAAGAGCATGTGTTGCAAGTGCCCGTTATCTTAAATGCACTTATAATATTCATGGATTTTTTGGATTTTGTATTGTTTCACTTTGGATTTAACCACCGTTTTCCTTTTATTTATAGGGTATTTAAAATTATTTCGGTGATTGTTTTCATATAGCTTACATGTTAGAATATAGGATGCATGTTTTGCAGTTTTACATGTTTCTCGAATGATTTAAGATACCAATGTGAACAAAAAAGTAGTACGTGTTTTGCAAGAGAAGAATTTTTGGTGGAATAGAGAAGAAATGCCTAAGAAAAACTACCGTCGGCTAGTAGTCTGGCATTGGGCGATGGCATGGACCGATGGCATTGGCTGATTGCGTGAAAGGAGAAAATGCCAAATTCTTAGAAATTTTGCGCTATGAACATGTCACCCAATTGCACCGGCTGATCGCACCTATATAAAAAGGAGTTTCATGATTTTCTCACTCTATTCACTATATCTTCGTCAGTACAAGGTATGTGAACACTCTTCTTTGTAATTTTTCGAATGTCTATTTCAAACAATATGTTCTCCTTTCATTACTTTGTGATTGTAGTCGAAATTTTTCTTAGAAACTTGGGTTTAGTGATTTTCATCACTTATTTGAAATTTCAGTGAACAAAAATAGATATTTTAGAATTAGGGTTAATGTGAAAATGTTTAGGATATCCAAAGATAGATATTTCAGAGAAAATTGATGAGTTAGAGTTGTATTGGTCGCTTGGCTTGTGAACATGAGGATTCTAGAACTCACGTGATCATACATTTTATTTTATAAACAACATTCGAAATATACAACATTTGAGAGACGTTAAGGAGAATGGGTGGAATTGATTGTCAATTCGGATTTGCTGGAATGTAAACATCCATTTGGTTACGAAATCAAATTGTCCATGCACTATGATAGGAAAATACACTTGATAAAAATTGTGCTTTTAGAAGTCACTTGTCTACCTCAATTTTATAGGTTAATGACTCCACAAAAAGCAAGAACAAATTAACACCGACGATGCATCTAACTCCAAGCCTTTGAACTCCAACCCTAAAGGCAAAAAAAGCCAGTGACTTCGAAAGCATAATGGAAAAAGGCCTCCATTTCTAAGCCACAAAGGTTGGCAATTCAAATTCCAATTTTGGATTCAATTGTTTTGGTTGAACACATGGATGCAGAAGAAAACACATTGAAGGAACTCACAAGGATCCATGCACCTAAAGAGGTTCCTCACCCACGACTTGGTAATCTAGATGGGTATATATGAGGATATGAAGGCGTTGTAGGAGAAAATGGGCCTTGGTTACTTCGCAACTCATCGAAACCCACTATTCCAAGAGGTAACAAGGCACTTTCTCGCCATAGTGGAACTCCACTACTTGAACAAGAAGATGGTTGTAAAACCTACCTAAGGTTCAAGGTTGAAGAGCATGAGTATATGATTACCATCTTATCTTTATGTGACATATATGGATTCACAAAGGGGAACAAGGTGCGATTCCAAGACTTTGTCAAGGCCAATCCATATTGGGATACAACAACACATGATCCTTACCGAGAAGGATTCTCGAAGATGGCAAAAATGAAAACCCGTTCCTCAGGGTAGTTCCCAAACTTATGGACAACAAATTGTTTGTGAGCAAGAATGCAAGAGCAGTAAATATGAAGGAGTTTTTCTCCTCTTCCAAGGGTTAAAATACATCATGATGGATAGTGCAGAGAACAAGTTAGACGATTTTTTGGGAGATGACGTCAACATTGGGTGCATTTTTGCCAAAGAATTTATGGCGTACCACACTTGAGCTCATACAACACAACACCCGATCAACTCTTCACCAGTAGCATGCTCACCCTAATATTCCCAAAAGTGGAATGCCCATTGAGTACTACTATGAAGACCTTTTATCTTTAAATTAGAGAATTTAGGTAAAATGATACTCCAAGTCCTGGAAAGAACAAGAATGAGTAGTATGGAAAACATTCTCTTCCAACATGGTGGGAAACCGATTGATTGTGCACTTCCAGCTGATCTCTCAGATTTTAATCCAAAGACACTTGCTGCAAATGCACAGTCAAACGCAATAGTACTTAGGGATCAAATCCATAAGTACCAATCATTACACTATAATTCTTGGAAAAAATATTGTTAAGAAGGAAAATATAAGAATTTATGGGTAAATAATTTAAATAGCAAGAATTCTATTGATTTAAAATTATAATATGAAAACGCTAGATTTAGGGAAATTTGGAGTTAATCAATATCGCTTAATTGGATTTCTATTGGATATTTGATTAAGTGTCGTCTAGAATTTAGAACACGATTATCTAGCTAGCCAACTATCGTTGCACTAAACTACTATGTATAATAGTCTATCATTCTAAACTGTCGTTTGAATTCGGATTCTTAAACACGTATTATTGTTCAAGTTCTAATATGTTCACAAATTACTTTAACATCATCTTTCGTTAGTTAAGGACAATTTGCTTATCTATATTTTTTTCATGAAACCTAACAACACTTTGATGCATTTTATTTATCCTCATATCGAAGTCCAATTGAGCAACTTATACTAAGCAATAAGAACAACTTAAATGAAAATCTAGGTGAAAATCTCTAATTCAAGCACCATAATCTAGCAATTCTTGAAATCCCTTTGAAAACCCTAAAACCTAACTAGAGATATACTCAGACATGAATAACGATGAACAAATCATACTCAAATAATAGAATTGCATAAATAAAGTGTGAAAAGGTTTAGAAATTTTCTCAATAAGGTATGGAGTCAAGATTTCTTCTCACCCAAATGCTTACAAGTGCAAAGCCAAAGAAATCCTAAAGAAAATAAAGCTCCCTAAAAGTGGCAGAAAGACGTTTAAATAGTTGCAATATCGAATAAGGTCAAATCAGGGTCGGATTGGGCTAAATATGGGCCCAAACAATTTTTCCACAGAACAACACTTGACGTTTTATGAAAACTGGTATAATTTACGATCGAACTGTTGGATTTACTTCAAACTACTTGCAACTGAAAGCTATCTCCTTCCTCTATCTTGGGACAAATGTTTAGCTTGATCTGACGGTAGAAAAGCTTTCAAATAGTGCCAAACTTCAGATGCTTCAACTCAGTTCTACATTCCATTTTTCCAAACTTGCTTGTTTTCATCCAATATGACCTAAATCCTTTAAAGACTCATAACAGACTCAAAATACTCGATAAAAAGCTAAAAAAAATCTACAAAACAATGGTTAAAATGTGTCAAAATCACATCGCATCACTCCCAGAGACAAGATAGAGGAAAGCTAACTCGTTCCTCTATCTTGTGACAAAGTTTGAGCTTGATCCGACGGTGGGAAGGCTTTCAAAGAGTTCCAAACTTCAGATGATTCAACTCAGTTCTGCATTCTAATATTTCCAAACTTGCTTGTTTTGATCCAATATGACCCAGAACCTGTAAAAATTCATAAAAAACTAAAAATACTCGATAAATACTTAGAAAAATCTACATAACAATGGTTGAAATATGTCAAAATCACAACATATCACTCCCTGAGACTTAGATCTTTGTTTACCCTAAAAAAAGACATATAGTCTAAGTACATAAAGAAAGTTAGAAGTGCAAAACCCCATATAACCTATAGAAGATGCATCAATTCCAACTATCTAACAACATCAAACAACATCAAACCCCACTTCAAACAATATCAACCTTAGACCAACACTTCCATGTACTTCGCCATAAGCTCAACAATCATACCAAATAAAATCCACAACCACTCTGAGAAATCCAAAATCACCTTGCTAACCCCTAATAAACTCTAGTAAGCAGTCTCATTGAGGGAGTATCGATCAAAGAACCTAAAAAACTCATCCCTCTTGTCTTCCTTTTTTTTCAACTTCTGGTTCTTTTCCTCTCTCCTTTCTCAATTCTTTAGGATTGATTTCTCCCTAATTTGCTAGGATATCATTGTATTTTTTATCGAATCCTTCCTCTCATGATCGACTTCTCCCTACTTTTCTAGGGTATCATTGTATTTTTTATCGATCATCATATGAGACAAATTTCCATGAGATTTAAAGGATAAGAGTTTATGCCCTGCTCCAGATTCATGTCCACTTAAATCACATCTAATTCAGCATAATGGTTCTATAAATTTTAAGGGAAGAGAGTGGAGAACCGTACTTTACCACATAGAGGGTGAATCTAACTCAATGTATACCAAACCCCATGATAAGAAAATTAAATTCATTCGGGTTGGAGTTAGTGTTGGATCATTCGAATTCTCAAGTGGTATGCCTTTGGTAAATTGACTTGCTTACGGATTTCCATTCAGGCAAGTCCACGGTCAAAAAGTGTTAGAATCGTCACAAAAGTTAGCATCAAACAATTAGTTCCAAGGTATGGTTGAAATTGTTTTGACACAATAATAACCAAAGTTTAAATATGCAGGCTGATTCAAACACTAAATAGAAAAATAAAAATAGGTGAGCAATAAAAAATCCTCTCCCAGACTTATTTCACACAGTCCTGACGTAAGAGTAAATCAGAAGAAAAAAGAAAATACCTTAAAAAAGAAAAAAGAAAAAAAAAGAAAATGATACCAATGGGTTGCCTCCCATTAAGTGCCTATTTATAGTCACCAACTTGACTTTGTCAGACTTCAGCGAGGACAAACACTGGAACTCACTGTGAAATAAGTCCCATTATCCATCAATTTCAGTTTCAGAATCGTGCTCATCAAGTCCTTAATAGCATCTTCATATTTCTCTTGTGTCTCTGAAGTAAAAATCGCTCTAGCCTTAGCAAAAAGTTTCGAAGTCCCCTTACATTTGATCTTGTACTCGATGCTATTTTCACACACTTCTGTTGCACTAAGGTGATATGAGAGTCGCCCTGGATCCCTTTTCTCATGACTTTATTTTTCACTT
Source organism: Pugionium cornutum (assembly GCA_018901935.1). Lineage (NCBI taxonomy): Eukaryota > Viridiplantae > Streptophyta > Magnoliopsida > Brassicales > Brassicaceae > Pugionium > Pugionium cornutum. Next base: position 39,702,312 of record CM032162.1, on the reverse strand, counting down.
TTATCTTGTGAACGACTTTTGCTGCTGTGATAGTATAATCTTCATTCGGAGCTTCTTTGATCACGTCTTTGTCTACGCAATGGAATTTTGACTTTTCATTCAACAGATCTTTGGGAAGATGGTAGTACATGAGATAGAATGTGAAGACCTTACCTTAGGTACAACTTTATAGAAGATTTTGTTGTCGATGTTGGTGAAAAAAACCCTCTTATTTGGAAGATCCACAACAGCTTCTACTGTGGCTAAGAAGTATTGTTTAAATATCAGCGGCATTGTAGACCACTCTCTCATCTCCAAAACCTCAAAATAAGTAAGAATAAGATAATTTTCTACTCGAACTGGTAGATCGAAAATCAAATCTTGTGGACTTTGGAATAAAGAGTTACCAAACTATATTATCGTTTGATAAGGTGTTATGCCAAGAAGTTTGAGTTTTGCTGAAAGAGTTATCGACATTACGTTCACGAATGAACCCATCCTAAAAATCAACCCCGACACTAGAACATGGAAATTGAAACTTCCCTGAAAGATTTAACTGAGGAAGCTTTTTCAATGTTATGCTTGAGTTCTTTGCCTTGTTATAGAGGTTCTCTATCTCATCATCCATTTATCTGTAGAACTTGAAGAACTAACGCAATGGATGAATTTCACAAACATCTTCAATGACGTACCAGGAGGGAGTCTTCTTTCCATCTTGTTGAAACCAGCCAACTTTTCTATACTAATGGATGGCAAAAGATGTCTAGGTGGAATAGGAAATGGTAATCGGGGCTTGTAGACATCGTTATGGCATGCAAATTGCAGATTTTTTCTAGATTGCTTTTTTGGGTTTGGATTGATCCTGAAACAGCTTGCAAATTTTGTGGTTGTTGGATTGATCGATTTTGCTGTTAGGCCGATTAATCTCGAAGAATCTGCATCCAAGTCCCTCTCTTTTTCTAAATCAACTTTATCAACTACATTTCTAATATCGTCAAAGACCGTCATTGCACTACATTAATTCCTTGGATTTGCATCAGTTGTTCGTGGGAGAGCTCTTGGTGCCTTCTTAACAGCTGCTGAGACTTGAACTACCTAAATATCAAGCTTTTTCACATGTGCAGAAAAGACCTCAAACTTGCTGTTCAGATCCCTGTACATACTGTTAACCTTAGCACTGATGTCCTGAGCATTCTTTTGTTGCCCTTCCAATAGTTGTTGGAACATCAACTCAATTTTGCTGTCGGAAGGAGCTAACGCAGCAACTGGTGCTTGATAAATTTTTTGAAAACCCCTGTCAAAGTTTTACCTTACCCTCAATTCTGGAATTGCTGTTCCAAATAGGCCTATCATTATAATTGCTGTTCCAACTAGAACATTTGTTATACCATGGCGGGTGCGGGTGGCCTCTTATTAATTTGCGAGTTTAGCAGATATCCGCAACTTTTGGATCAAAACCAATTAACCAAAACCTAAACCAATTTGAATCCAAAACAATTTAAATCTAAACAATTTTATCCAAACCAATTAACCAAGATTATAAAAGTAACAAAACGCTTTGACCTAATTTTGCTTACGTGATTCACTTTCACCAGCGGCTAGGGGAGGCGATTTGATTTTTTCAGGGTGCGATTTCTGGCGACCTCCGGCCATTTTTGGCGACCTCCGACCTCAGGTGAGCGACTCTCTCTCTCTCTCGTTCTCACTCTCTTAGACAAACTCTCTCTCTCTCTCTCATTCTCTCAGACAAACTCTCTCTCTCTCTCTCTCTCTCTCTCTCTCTCTCCCAAACTCTCATCTCTCTCAGACTCTGGAAGTCTCGAAGTCTCGATCTCTCTTTCTATCTCTCAAACTCTCTCTCTCTCTCTCTCTCTCTCTCTCTCTCTCTCTGTCTGTATCTCTCAATTTCTCTCGATCATTCTCTATCTTTTTCTCTATCTCTCTCTATATATCTCTCTCTCAAAGGCTCGATCTCTCTTTCTCTCTCTCTATCTCTCTCTCTGTCTCTCAAAGTCTCGATCTCTCTTTCTCTCTCTCTCTCTCTCAAACTATCTCTCTCTCTCTCAAAATCTCTCTCAATTTCTCTCTCTCTCTCTCTCTCTCTCTATTGCTCTCTCCCGACGTGTGTGTGCTTTCATAAACGTTTGTGTGTGCTTGATAAAACATGTTTAAATTGACAAATATCTTAAAGGCAAACAAAATTGAAAGTCATAGTCTTGACATAGTCTTCAATTTGTGTGTGCTTTCATAAACGTTTGTGTGGGCTTTCATAAACGTTTGTGTGTGCTTGAAAGTCATAGTCTTGCCATAGTCAAAATCGATGGAAAAAACTAATTGGTTACCCCAATTTGCCATAGTCTTCAATTAATTATCATAATCGTTTCTTTAACTTTTGGATGTATAGTATTTCGGGAATAGCTGGTTTATGTTAGTGATTGTCCAAATGGAAAGTGTGCATTTTCCGAAGAATCGAAGTACTGTTACTGAATAGTCAAGTTTACCACAGTCACATGATCCTTTAGTTAGTAAGATCAAGAGGAAAAAATTTCACCAGCATGGGATAATTTTACAATCATCAGTAAAATCAATAATGAAGATGTTTCTGAATTCAGAGCAAAGTGCAATCACTGCAAAAAAAGACTACGCTTATAAACCACACAAGCACGGTGCATCTAATTACAACCGGCATTTATTAGTGTTCACCAAAAGTTCTAGAGATAGTGATGTAGGTGCTATGTTGCTTAGTATAGATGGAAAATTGCAGGCTAGGAAAATTGAGCATGATCTCCCTTTCTCATATGTGGAATATAGTAGAGTTAGGTTGATATGGAAGTATTTGAATGCTGATGTGAAGTTTATAAAGTAGAAATACAGCTGCAGCAGACGTGTTTTAGTTTTATGAGATTGAAAAATCTAAGGTGAAGGTAGAATTCGCTGAAATCTTGGGTAGGATCGTCTTCACATCCGATTTATGGCCTGCTATAACTATGGAGGGTTATATTTGTTTAACTGCCCATTAAGTAGATATAAAAATTGGAAGTGACGGAATAAGATTTTATCATTTTGTGCTATGCCTCCCCCACATACTGAAATAGATTTAGGTATGAAAATATTAAAAATGTGGAAAAAGTGGTATGGAGAGAAAAGTTTTTTCGTTGATCCTAGAAATGCTAGTAACAATGATAGCATACAAAATAATTTAAGGAAATAGTTGGTAATACAAAATGATTTGTATTGTGGTGGAGGCTTTTTTCATGTTACATGCTCTACCCACATTCCAAATCTGATTTTTCAGGAGGGGTTAAAAGTGATGGGTGACGCATTAGGAAAAATTAGAGACAATATCAAATTTGTTCAAGCCTCAAAGGCTCTCAGTAAATTGTTTGCTAGTTGTGTGGATTCTGGTGGGATCAATCTTAAGACTAGTTTAGCATTGGATGTGCCAACACGTTGGAATTCAACATTTAAAATACTTGATAGAGCTATCAAATATTGGTTTGCATTTTATAGTTATCAAGGTATTGATCCAAGCTATAGATTTCTTCACACGAGAGAAGAATGAGATTTAGGGATTCAAATCAGTGAACTATTGAAACCTTTTGATGAGATAACCAACCTGATTTCAGATTCATCTTACCCAACTTCAAACTTGTATTTCATGGAAGTGTAGAAGATTGAATTCTTGTTGAAAGCTCATGAGAATAGTGAAGCAGATGTTATTTCAGACATGGTTAAGGCTATGAAAGGAAAATTTGATAAATATTGGTATGAATATAGTGAGATTCTTGCAATGGCTATTGTTTGTGATCTTAGGTTTAAGGTAGCACTCTCAGAATATTGTTTCACAAACTTGGATGAAAATATATATCGGAAAAAGGTGGATCATGTGCTGGAAAACTGAATAAGCTTTTCAAAGCGTATTCTAAGCCTTAAATCCAAAGCTCTTTATCATCCGAGGAAAGTTTACAACAACCAGTGTTTGATTTGTAGTCACATGAAAAAGATTTCGTCAATTATGATGTAAGTGAATTTATATGATAGTTCAAGGTTGTTAAAAATATTTTACACATAATTTGTTTACATTGATGTAGGATTTTCACAATTTCCGCGAAAAGAATGTTAGTGCAAGTGAAAAATCAGAATTAGATATGTACTTGGAAGAACCATCCGTAGATATGAAGATGTTTGCAAGTTTAAATGTTTTAGATTATTGAAAGATAATTCACATCGGTTTGGGGATTTATCGAGGATGGCTTGTGATCTTCTCAATATTTCTATTATAACCGTAGCATCTGAATCTTCATTTAGCATTGGATCTCGGGTGTTAAACAAATACATAAGTTGTCTTCTCACAAAAATGTTCAAGTCTTGATATGTGCTCGTAATTGGCTTCTAGGTTTCGAAGAATATAACACTGTCAATGGTAACACATAATTTATGGTATTTAATTTATGATTGCATATTTAAATTACTAATTTTAATGCTTTATTGAGCAGATTCAGAGATTGGTGAATCAAATGATGAAGATGATAACTTGCCTTCATTGGAGTCTTTTACTTCATATTCGTAAGTTTTAAATACTATATTTTTGATTTGTTTTGAATAATTTTATTTAGTTCATGATTTTGATGTGTAATGGTGAACTTAACTTGTTTATTGATAGGTGGTGAATCAACTGCGAAATAAGAGATTTTGCAACTAGAGTAAAAGAGCTCAAAATTTGTGTAATTTGTTGTTTTAAAAATTGAATTTTGATATATTTGGTGTATTAATATTAGATTTATTATTATTTGGATTTAGTTTAATTAAATATTTTTAAAAAATTTTAGAAAACAAAGCAGATCGTGGGTCATCCGCTAAACCCGCGAGATTAATGCAGGGTGGGTGCGGGTTTTAAAAAATTAACTCGTAGGTTTTGCGGATAAAAAAGATTTACGAAAAAAATCTTGAACTCGCCGCGGGGCGGGTCTGACCTGCTTGACTGGGCTAGTTCCAAATTACTTTGAAAATTCTGCTTGGGTTTGAAAGATTGATTAGGAGGGTATACTTGATTCTAAGAATTTTCAACATTAGTGCTCTTATAGGACATGCTCGGATGATTTTTGTAGCTTGTGCTCAATGAGTTGCCTCTAAACTACTGTCCTCTTCCAACTTTGGTTACATCAACTTGATCATTGATATCACTCCCCATATTTTCTGAAGAAGGATTCTTTTCGACCTCGTCAGTTAAACTAAACTAATTCATTCATTCACTATTCAAATTCATGCCCATTTTCCCATTGAGCTTATTGATCCTTTGTGATTCCAAGCTCATGACATTCCTCTGCCTTCTATTAAACTCTGGATAGTGATTGCTGTTACTAGCTGCCAAGTTGTTGATCAGAGCATAGGTCTCATCAACCTATTTGGTCATAAAATTTCCAATGTTGGTAGTGTATAAGGCCATTTAAATTTTTTCCTAGATACCGTTGTAGAAGATACTCAAGAGATTTGGCTCGCTGAATCCATGATGGGTGGGGGTGGGGGGTAATCCCTTGAATCTCTCCCATGCTTCATAAAAGGATTCTGCACCAACTTGATGAAAGTCGGAGATCTTACTTCTCAAACATTTGGACCTACACTTTGTGAAGAAATTGTTCAAGAAAGCAAATTTGAACTCATCCCAAGTGGTCAACGATCTTGGAGCTAACTGCTTCAACCAACGAATCCCCTTTCCTGGTAGAAATTTTTTGAATAGAGTGCATATCACGCAGTCAGCTGGCACTCCATTTGCTTTGATCGTGTTGCGAGGCTCCTCAATAGTCTCAATATGGTCCATGGGGTTCTCAGAAGATAACCCATGAAACTAACTATGCTTCATCAAATCAATCATCTAGTGCTTGATCTCAAAATTATTCCTCGCAATTGGAGGACGCATAATTGCAGATATATTGGCGGAGAACGCATCTGCCATATCATAATCTCATAGAGTACGATGACCTCCAACATGATGCTATATCCTTTGTTAGTTTCAGCTCCATCCATATTGGGTACTTGGAACTGAGCTTGATTATCCATGTTTTTAAAATTGTCAGCCATTTTGAGTTGTCTTGACTTGGATTTCTAGTTTAGTTTTTCTAGTCTTTCGAGTTTTTTGGTTTTCTAAAGCAGTGAGATTCTCAAACCCACTGCCTTTGGTCATACAGTGAAACACACAAGAATTTTTTTTTTAATATATTAGTAACAAGATTTCTTAGGCATAATATTAATTCTAAACTTATAAGTAATGTTATTGCTCCCCGAAAACGATGCCAAAAACTTGATCTCTCAGGTTTTAACCTAAAGAAATTTGCTACAAGTGCACATCGAAATGAAGTAGTACTTAGGGAACGAATCCACAAAGACCAATCGTCACTATAATTCTTGGAATAAATAATTGTGCTAAGAAGGAAAATATAAGAGTTTCATAGATAAATAATCTAAATATGAAGAATTTATGTTGATGTAAACTTATGATATGAAAAACGCTAGGTTTAAGGAAATTTGTAGGGAATCACTATTGCTAATTGGGTTTCTTTTGGAGAATTAAGTCCCGTCTAAATTTAACAGCAGTTTTGATGCTTTTTTTTAATCCTAATATTGAAGTTAGACTAAAAAATAAAAACAACTTAAATGAAGATCCAAAAAAAAATTCCTTATTCTAACATCCTAATCCAACGATTCCTGAAATCCCTTTGAAAACCCTAAAACCTAAATAGAGATTTACTCAGACATGAATAACGATGAACAAATCACAAATAAATAATAGAATTGTATAAATAAAGAGTAAAATATTTAGAAATCTTCTCAATAAGATGTGCGTCAAGATTTCTTCTCTACCATATGCTTTCAATGCAAAATCCAACAAAATCCTAAAGAAAATAAAGTTTAGCCCTAAAAGTGGCTGGAAAAACGTTTAAATAGTTGCAATGTTGAATCAGGACAAATAGGGAAGGATTGGGCCAAATCTGGGCCCAAACCATTTTTCCGCGGAATGACACTCGACTAGTTTGACTGACTTCAAATCACTTGCAACTGAAAGCTAACTCGTTCCTCTATCGTGTGACAAAGTGTGAGCTCGATCCGACGGTGGAAAGGCTTGCAAAGAGTACCAAACTTCAGATGCTTAACTAAGTTGTGTATTTTAGTTTCTCCGAACTTGCTTGTTTTCATCCAACCTAAAAGCTCTAAAGACTCATAAAAGATTAAAATACTCGATAAAGATTCAAACCTGCAAAACAATGGTTAAAATGTGTTAAAATAACAATACATCACCATTGAATGAAGCCGAAGAAGGAGATGAACAACGCGGACAAGATGAGTCACCTCCCGCACGCTACCACGGCTCAATGATCGGCATAACTCTACCGGACCTACCTTTTAAACCAAATACGACTCGAGAGAAGATTTTGTACCAAACATACAAATTTCAACAACAAATCAACAAGATCACAAAGGCGGTAGGAGAGGCCCCATGACACGGTCCAGGAACAAGAAATTAAGAAAGAGATTAAATATGGACACGGACAACTATCTAAATACATTAGGCCAAGTGATGAGGTCATCGGACTAAGCTTCGACCGAGGTGCCAATCCAACCTACTCGAGGAGCATAAAAGCGGGAAAGCATGGGCCAAAGGAGCCACTCAACCTGAACGATGACCCCATACTTGTGGTTTACCTACCAAAAGCAACCCAGGAGCATGATGGCCAAGTAACATTTCCTCCAAAACATACTCAAAAAGAAGGCCAACCACGTACACAGCCCCTAGTCAACCTTCGACCGTACTGCGAGCCAAGCTACTGTGAAGAAAAAATGGGCCCATTCCCGTGAATTCCAGCCCAACCAAGAAAAAGCAAGACAATAACTGATCTGGCCTATGTTCTTGACTCATAAAGGACATGCGGCGATATGGACCTCACCCCATACCGGACCAATTCATGCACTATTCATCAAGTTGGTGTTGCTGAAACTTACCATATTTAGAGTTTTTCTTATGTCAAAGTCTCCAAACATTTTTTTGCCGACCACAAGACTTTGTAAAACTTAGATGAGCTCTCCAAAACACTCCTAGATTCGTTGCTGAGTTTTGGCTGATCCTATTCTCCGCGGTAAGAGGAGCCATTTATGGCAAGTATGATATCCGACATGTTTAATCACATGAAAACACAAACATGGCACCCAGGAGAGTTTCTTAGGCATCTTAGGAAGCTCAAAATCAACCTCCCATGCGCCATCCATCATAGGATCATGTAGGTTCAATGTTGCCGATTTATAAACCAAGACTTCCCATATTTGGAACCAAGTGAATTTAATGTGTTCACATTGCAAAACCTATATTCCTTGCAAATTAGGCACATATTAGAAACTTTCCAAAGCATCCAGAATGTCCCTAGAAACCTTATGATCACCCTAACCTCACGAGATACAAACTATCAAGACTTTCTATATATGCATGGTTTTCTCCTTAAATTTTCCAACACCATATTATTTAATTTTATGATTTTTCTTATTTTTAGCTTTTTAGAACCATTTTATATGAGCTATAAAAGCTCCGTTTTGTTTACACTGTATAGCACCCATCTTTGTTACAAAAATTGTAATGCAAAATATTTTCTTCAAATCTTTGTATTTGATTTTTTTTTCTTGAAACAAAATGTGTGATTCATTTAGTTACAATTGAATCTACGGGATAGTTATTTTGAGGATTCAAAATGCCTTGTTTGCACCCTCGATCGTGAGAATTGATCAAAAACACCGTATCCTTTCCCTTGCCCGCCTAATTCTAGAGAAATGTTTGGCCCTTGCATGTCACCACCATACCGGATTGTAGGATTGGATTCAGTTTTACATCATTTGGTATAAGAGCTAAAATCATCTATACCATGTTGTCTTTATTGAACCTCTATTTTTTCATTTTCTTTTATTCATTTTTTAGTTTCACTGTATCGAAAACCCAAATAAAATATTTATTATTGTTTTTTTTCTTTGCTTCTTATTATTTATTCTCATATAATTCCGAAAACAAAATAAAATCTGTATTGTTTATGTTTTGTTTAATTTCATAACTATAAGAGAAACAAAAAAACAAAGGTAAAAACATCATCTTGTTATTTTTAATTGCTAAATTTTGTTGCTAATAAAAAACTTCGAAATATTATTCTTTTTTGTTATTTTCGTCCTACTTTCATTTCAAATCAAAGCCAAAAATATTATCTTTTAAATTGTTTTAATGTAAGTTGCCAAAAAAATGAAAACAAAAACCTTAAAATATTTCTTTATATCGATTTTCTTTTCCTGCTATTTGTGTGTTAATACCATATATTCATTAAAGTGTAATTTTCTTATTTGTGGATGTTGAATTAAATACTTCTTCTTTCTGCAAGATATAAATTTTGAAAAATGGAGTACTATGAGAAAGAAGAAATACCTTGATCCTACCACAAATCGATTGTGGTCAATACAATTACTACGATCAAGGCCTAAGCACCACGAGGCTGACTATGGAGAAGATTCATGGTATAAAGACTATTTGGAGACTGATTTTGACGAAGAATCAGAGGAGGAAGATTTCGAACCAAAAACACCAGATTATGGCCACGACAACAAGAGCCAAGACTTATATTGCCAGCAAGCTAAAATGTCCATCACAAACTCATCATACATCAGTTGTCTCATTTCTTCCCATGATACTTCCGGTTCATTATATTTTAACCATGTGTAGACGTGTTACTTCCATATCCTAAAGGCATCCTCGATTAAAGTATCTTAGGAATAGGTTGTCTTTTCTTCATACTAAATTTGGTTTTTTGGAACCAATCTTCCATGTCTCTTTCCCATTTTAAGTAGTCATCTACTCCTTGGTTATGGCCTGAAAAAGAAATGTACTCCAGTTCATTCTTGTCTTCTTCTCCCATTCTTGTCTTCTTCTCCCAATTCTTGCTCCCATGGTTAGAGTGGATGTTGCTCTGGCCATTTCTCCTACTAACCGGTCTCAGCATTTTTGGTTACTTCTGCTTCAGCCTCAAGGTTCCAAGACTCATATTCTTGCTGGTCAGTTTTTCCTAAAATGATTTGAGAGCTGGTTTCTTCCTCTTAACGGTTGTATTCTCTTTTGTGCTTAATGACAAACTTATTAAATCATTAATAATTGATTTACCCTCTTTAAAAAACATGTATGGTGATTCTAGTGTTAGTCATCACATCTTTTTCAACCTCGAGCATATTGAATTTTCACTTGAACTCTTAAAAGAGAAAAACCCCAATGGTAGGATTCATGCACTCTACCATAAGTTCATCATGTTTGTGGAAGAGTTTCTCGATCAAGTGGGCCAAAGAAACTTGGCCACGAGCTAGAAGTTCAACAAGCAATCCAATGGCCTAATACGTCATCAAACTTCACCAGAAGCCTAGGCTCTAGTCGCAAAGGATGTGTAGGCCCACCGTTATATAACCCTACTTCAAACACACGAATAAGGTGTGGCGCATGGACATCAACAAAGGCGGCCACTTCCATTTTTTTATCGAAGGTAAGAAGGTAAGTTTAAATCCAATATATATGTTGTCTTACCTTTTCTTTTGCACGTTAGGAACTTTAGTATTTTTTTTTCTTTGAGTCATGAATAATAAGTAGTTTTTCCTTTATGGGTTTTCTATTTTTTTGTAGTTTCCTTTTTGTATTTTGTACTATTTTTTGAGTTGTGTCGAACCTACAAGGTCAAGACTGCGGAGCATATTAATAAGGTTTTTTCATCATCGTAGTTCGTTAACATTGTTCACATATCAATAAAGATCCAAATTTTCTTCCTCAAAAGTCTTTGCGTAAAAGGTCCTTTTGTCTTACTCTTAATCTTGTCGAGATCCGTACCTCCTAGATCAAAAGTTGTGATTTATCACGAGGCTTTTCATAACTCGTGTGGTTCACCTTGCTCCACCACCTCTAAACACACGCCCAAAGTTCTAGAGAAACCCAAGGCCGAGTTTCTCGCCAAGGAGTCTTTGAACCGGTCTAAGAGCATCATGGCCAAGATCCTAAGCTTGTATTACAATGCTACTGAAATTTGGCACAAATCACCGGTAGAAGCTGATCAATCTATGGAAGCTCCTTACTTAATTGATGTTGTTTGGTGTTGGCCATTCTTGAATGACTTACATCTTGTCCTCAACCACCTGTAGGTCATGTGAACTTACAACAAAACCTAGGAAAACCAGCTTATGGATACAAAAGGGGCACTTCTTGAGATTGACATAAAGCTCTTCTTTGCGAAATGTTTTAGCATCATCTCAAGATGTGATACATGATCATTTAAACATTTACTGTAAACGAGAATATAATCAAAGTGTAACAAACTTACTAATGTACGCCCTTATAACTTGGTTCATAAGGCACATGAAGGTGCTAGGGGCGTTGGTCAAGCCGAAAGGCATGATTGTTTACTCGTACAACTCTTGTTTCGTTTTGAAGGTGGTTTTTCTCTCGTATCTTTCTTTCATTCGCACTTGGTGGTACCAACTTTTAAGGTCGATCTTTGAAAAAACACTGGCTCCACTTAACTCATCCGCCCGTGGTATGGGGTGCTAGTACTTGACGATGATGTTGTTTATTGCCCGGCAGTCCTCGCACATTCGCCACATTTCGTCCTTCATGGGCACTAGAATTCCAGTATGGCGCATGGACTATGGCTCTCCCGTGCATATCCTTTGTCCATGAGTTCCTTGACTTGCTTCTGAAGCTCCTTAGAATCATCTGGATTCATTTTGTAGGCAGGTCAGTTGGGTAAAACAGCTCCATGCATGAGATCGATTTGGTGTTCGATACCGCACAATGAGGGGGAGGCCGGGTTGTATGTCTTCTGAAAAGACACCTTTGAACCGGCTAAGAAGGTCGGCCACTTCTATATCATCCTTTCCTGCGCTCAAAACCTCTAGAAAGATCATTAATAGCATAAAGTCTTTAAAGGCCAAAACTATTTGGACATGACTTGGTCTGATAAGGAAATTAGATTTGGTAAGGTTCTTTTCTTTACTCATTTGAAGCTATAATTCGTAAACTTGGGCAGGAGTAAGGGGAGCAAGATTGTCCTTTCTCTTGTCATGTACAAAATGTACAAGTTAGTCTGCCCATAATGTTTGATTTTCCGATCACATTGCCTCGACCTTCCTAATAGGAGGTGCCCAACTTGCATTGATACTACATCACACGTGACCTGGTCTTGGTAACGACCCACACTAAATGGGACCATCACCCATTCATGGATCTTAAGGTTAACCTTGTCATCTAGTCACCTTAATCGGTACGACCGAGGGTGCTTAGTCTTCTCAACACCTAGCTTTTTGACCATATAGGCCCTAGCCACGTTAGTTGAAGATCGACAATCAATAATGAGATTACATACCTTGTTTTTAATTTTGCACCGGCTGTGGAATATTTTTCACGTTGAATGGTCTGGGCGGGATCGACCATAGTAGTTAGGATGCGCCGTGTCACCAATATTTCTCCTACGTCGGAGTACTCTATTTCTCCATATTCTCCTTCTGGTTCAGCCTCATCCTCATATTGAGAATCGTACTCTCCAGCCTCTGTGATCAGCATGACTCGTTGATTTGGGCACTCCCTTGAGATATGGCCGCGTTCCCTACACTTATAGCATGTACTATCTCGGGAACATTGGGAGCTGAAGGGCTAATCTACCTTGGCCCGTGGGTCTTTGGCTGGTTCAATGGCCTTGCTTTGGAAAAAGGATTCCATCTCAATCCCTTTGCCCTTGTCTATGGCCTTGTTGCTACCATTGTTTGGTGTCCAAGGATTTTCTGGCCAGTTGTGTACGTTGTTGTTTTTATGATTGATGTGCTGCTCACCCTGAACGAATAGGTGTAAGAGATCCTTGAAACCATTGTAGATTTTCCTCTCTACCTTATGGTTGAGCCTTTCTTGCAAGCCATCCAGAAATTGGCCATTAGTGTCTCCTCATTATCATTGGGTTCCAGCCGGTTTCTTAGCCTCTCGAACTCCTCATTGTACTCTTCTACCAACCTTGTTCCCTGTTTTAGAGTTCTAAAATGACGTTGTAAGTCTATAGAAATAGGGTGGTATAAAACTTTGTTTCATGAGCTCCTTCATGTTAACTCATGAGTTTACGGTCCTTAGCCTTTTTCTCCTCTGGTCGGAGACCTCTCGGTCCCACAATATCAAGGCGTTGTCTATGAGTATTGCTACGGATATGGAGACTCTATTTGGTCCAGATTGGTTATAGATCAAATAGATGATGCATCTTACTCTCCCAATCTAAATAGGTTTTGGGGTCTACATTTCCTGCAAAAATAGAAGGTGTTAGTTTTACATCACTATGATGTTGTCGGTTGGTTATGACTTCCTCATCATCTTCATGGTGTCGTAGGGGTGCTCTCGGCCTAGTGTCTTGGCCCTATAGCCGACATCTTCCTCTAGGTAATGGCCTTCCTAATCCAATTTTGGCCTAGGGTGGTTAAAGGCCTCGGCGTGCCCTGGATCGTTGCCAACCCACTCGAACCATACGTTCCTTATGGCTGGGAATCTCGCAGACTGCTCCACTCGTTCAAACCTTTTTCTAATGGAGGTGATTTGGGTTTGAAGTGTGGTAAACATGACCATCATTGCATCGATTGAATTTTGATTGTTTGTTTCAGCCATCGTTTCCTACACATAAAATAGGTAAGTTGCTAGAAGAATATATTCTAGGAGTGGTAGTTTTAATGAAAAGGAAAAATGTGACATGGAAAAGCTGAGAAAAAGGAAATTTGACTAAAGAAAATGTCGATTTTTTTTGGTATTTTTTTTAAGTTACAACTAACAACGGGAAACATTAATTCGAAATAATAGAAAGACTGTAACGGCACAAACAAATGGAAAAGGATTGATAGGCAAAATAAAGGAAAATACTAGTGCTATAATTTCTTTTTCTTTTCTTTTTGGTTTTTTAATGCAAGATGATGTTATGTAAGTAAGGTGTAATGAACGGATGTAGTTATATATATATGAATGTAAGAATGAAGTAGATCTAATGCACGAATTGAAAAGCTTACATATTAGAAAGAGATAACCTGTTTTAGGAGTTTAAACTCTAATACTAAAAATGATACAAGTTTGGAATTATGGTCGATACTCTTTGAACTGATACGAGTAGTATTTGGCGAGAAACTCAGTTTTGGGTTTCTTTGGATAGTTTTGGCATGGAATTAGGGTTGCAGGATGAGGTGAACCACATGAGGTATGAATGATCTCGTGATAAATCACAACTCTTATACTAGGAGGTTTGGGTCTTAACTAGATTAAGAAGGGCAAGAGGTTCTTTTATGCAAAAGAAACTCTTGTAAAAGAAGTTCTATCTTTATTGATAATGGGCAAAAGTTATCAGACTACAATGATGAAGAAACCTTATTAATATGTTCGGTAACTTTTACCTTTTAAAGTCAACTCAACAAAAAACGAAAATCGTACAAAACACACGAAAGTAAAACTACAACAAATGGAAAATTATAAAAACAATGAAAAACTACTTAATTTTTCATGACCATAAAAGGAAAAACTACTAAAATATTTATAACCTGCGAACAAAAACAAAAACAAAGCAAAGTTCAAGATGTTAGAATAATTTAAATATGGAACTTACCTTTCTTACCTACTATCAAGAGAAATGGAAGTTGCCGCCGTGTCTTGGTCCTACACGCCTAGCTCTTATTCTTGAGCTTCAAGTAGGTTAAAACACCATTGGGTTTTGATCTTTTTTTGACTAGTGCCCATGTTTCTGGTTTAGGGTTTAACTTGTTGAGGTCTAAGGCCATTGACTTGATTGGAGATCTTCGGACCCGTGGTCAAGTCACCCGCTTGGTTTGGAAGCTTTTCCACGAACAAGGTGAATTAATGGTAGAGTGCACGGATTATACTTCTTGTCATTGCTCCTATAGGCACCATAAGGGCTGTGATCTCTTATAGGTCCATGTCTTCAAGCTGGTTGGTCAGTTGGGCCGAGTCTTCAGGCGTGTCGCTTAATCAGGCCATGTCGCTTAATCAGGCCATGTCGCCGCTTCATCCGGAAATGTCGCCTCTTGAGTCGGCCGTGTCGTTCAAGTCTTCTAGTGGGCTAGTCTCTTGATCAGGTTCCTCAGGCCAGCCAGCTAATTTGGAGCCTTCATCATCCTCTCTCATGGAATTGAGCATCTGCAGCACGACATCTTGTGGTATTGGACCTCTTCTCCCATATCTTTTGCTGCAAGAAAAAAAAAACACTACCTTCCTATGCAAGTAGTTAGCAAGAAACGCAATAATTCAAGATATGTGAATGGAAGTGACGAGGTCATTGGTCCAACCTCCGGCCAACTGGCCAGTCCAGCTGACCCGAGAAACACCAATACGGCCAAACACACGCAAAAGGATACAAGGGTGTATCTTCAAAAATTCAAACCTAACCAAGAAGCCGCCAGTCAAAAGCAAACCTGTCTTAAAATTTTGACTGACATAGGACACGTGGAGATATGTAGATCTTCCCAAACCATGTAGGAATAAGTCATGCACCATTCATCATGTTGGTGTTGTCAAAACTTACCGTATTTGGACTTTTTCTTATATGAAAGTCTCCAAACATTTCTTTGGTGACCAAGAGACTTAGTGGTACTTCTAGACACTTTCTTAAACAATTTTAGAAGCCCAAACACGCCTTATACCAGGCGGGTCCATCCATGTCTTCAAATGAACTGATTTGAGCCATTTATGGCAAGTGAAATGACCAACCGTTTTAATCACCTGCAAACAAAAATATGTCGTCCATGAGAGATTATCAAGACTCTAAGAAAGCCCAAAATCAACCTACCATATACCAGTCCCAATGGGATCAGGCGGATCCCTCTTCTCCAAGACTTGCGATATATAGACCCAAGTGCACTAAATGTGCTCCGATTGTAGCAGCTCTATTACTTGCAATTTGGGTACATATTAAAAACTTTCCAAGACATACATGATGTACCTAGACACCTTAAATTCGCCCCTAAGCTCTCAAGATACAAGCATCTATAATTTTCACGTTGGCCAAACAAAGAAATTAATAGCCAACAACCATATACTTTAAATGTATGATTTGGCTCTTTTTAACTTTAGGATCATTGCTAAGAGCACTACATAAGCTCAACACGATATCACTGTAAATACAGACCACTGTTGAATGCAAAAGTTGAATACAAAGTATTTTTTCAAATTCTTGTCTTTGATCTTGTTCTTTATAAACTAAGTGTGAGATTCACTTTCTTTCTATTGAAGCCACGCCCAAGTAATTTGAGAGATTCAAAATTCTTTGCTTCAGCCTTTTGATCCTGTGATTTGGTCAAAACCCCCTCCTTTATCTTGTCCACTTAAGCCAAGAGAGAATCTCGGTATCGCGAGTCACGACCGTACTGATTGTGAGATTGATACTCAATCTTACATCACGAAGCTAAAATTTTATTTTAGAGGTTTATGGTGTTTTAAGCAATTTAAATATTCTAAAAATTCTTTGCTTCAGCCTTTTGATTGGTCAAAACCCACTCCTTTATGTTCTCTTGTCAATTTAAGCCAAAAGAGATTCTTGGCCTTGCGAGTCACGACCGTGTTGATTGTGAGATTGATAATTCAATCTTATATCACGAAACTAAAATTTTATTTTAGGGGTTTATGGTGTTTTAAGCAATTTAAATATTCTAAAATAATTGGTAATCTAACTAAAATATAAAGCTTGATTGACGAGGCTGAAGACACAATTGGCTAGAAAAAGGAAATTTTCACCTTTGAAGTTTTTCCTTTTTTTGGATTGCAAACATGTCCTTTTCCTACTCCCCCTACTATTTCGTTTTTGTTCTTTTCTATTTTCTCAAGACTAACTAAAGGATGAAGATAATGACTGTGGATTATGGACGAAACCTACAACTAGAACAAGATGCAAACTGATTTTTCTGTGATTATCTTAAACCAATTATCTTTTGCAATGGAACTACTCTATTATTACGCTCTCATACCAGATGATGTAAGATATTTGTATGAGGCTTTACAAAGGTCAAGGGGCTGGCAGTGACACGAGCTGGTGGTCACTCTCTCTCGGTACAGCCAAAAAGGATAAGGTGGGGATCTAACGATATGGCGCTCGCTCTCTCTCATAGGATCAAGGTAGAGACAATGTTGGGGGAAGTGAGGTGTATCACAAAGATGGTGAAAACTCTTTGATACAGTACATGAGGTTAAGACTAGGAGGCGGTGGCCTTCTCTTGATTGAACTCGTAAAAGCTTGTTTTCTTGAAAGAAAATTCGATTTTTTTATTAATATCAAAATGGTTAAAAATTATAAGACTGCATGGGAACTTTATAAAATGGTTCTTTAGCTTCACCTAGTTGCCAAAATAAATGAAAGAAATGCAACAAGTAAATCACAAAAAAGAAAATTGCAACAATACATAAACAATAGAAAGGAAAATTCTATAGTTGTGTGTGATTTCTTGTATGAGGCATGTAAGTTTGAAATTGCATCATGTTGGGATATTTTTAGGGCCATTTGATCCTCCAAGAATATAATAAATAGACCATACCCAAGCCTTACTTGCAAACGACCGTAAGGAGCACTAAGTGTTAATAACATAAACAAGCAAGATTAAAGAACGTAGCTCAATACGAAGGAAAATGGGCACTGGAGGTCTAGCAATTGATTTAAAAATGAAATATCAACTAGTTCATGATGTAAAGCATGCATTACTACCATCCATTTCCATGGCATTGAGTTAGTTTATCAAAAAGAGGATTAAGCTAAACTTCTATTTGCTAATCATCTAATTAGCAATCATTATTGTGAATAAGCCCAGTAAGTCCATCAATCACCCTAGCATCAACTTCCATTGGATAGAGAAGATATTCTAATGAGTTGATTCAAACATTTAATCAGACACCTTCCGGGTGAGAAATGTCTAAGCTCTAGATTTTAAGAGTCCTCCCTTAGTATAGCTTTACTAACATTCAAGGTTAAGGAATCAATAAAAATCAAACACTAAACATCACTCCCGAATTAATATTTCATCCTAACCTACTAAACCCTTAGCCCATATGTTTACTACACAAACATGATGGAGAAAACAAAAACAACAGCATAAAAGAAGAGCAAGATAGAATGTACAGAAAATGAGATCTTCTCTAGATTCATGCTTCAAATCCAAGAGAAATTTAATCCATCAATGGCTCTCCAAAAGTATAAAATAGCAGAAAAGAAATCATACAAAATGATTTTAGGTCTAAGAACTCGTTATATAGAAGTTTGACAACGAAAATCCAGAACAAACCGGGTTTTGACCCGGTTTTAGTGTGCAAGGTGGCCTGATCGACCACTTGTGCTTTTTCAAGTGGACGATCAAAATAACTCTACGAAATCCTTTTTTCTAGGAAAGTGTTGATCGATCAGGCTGATTGGTCTAAAAACCGATCAATAGTCCTCAATGCTCCATGCTTCTCCATTCGCAGCAAATTGGATATGTGTCTACTTATCAAACCATAAATTCCTCAATACGGCTCCAAATGTTTTGAAACCACTTTCATCAGAAAACTAACATAATTTAAGAACTTATGGAAATATTTCAGATTCATACAAGATCGGTAAGGCCTTCATCGAACACAATCTTTCAGGTGCATAATTTTGACTCTGTATTGGTTTTGTTGATCGGTTGGTGCTTGATCAGCCAAATGAAAAATTACTAAATTGCATGATTATGGTATATTTACAACCTAATTAGAGACTTAAAAAATGAAAGCTAAAATCTCCTTAAGTGGGTAAAATACCCACTTGTCAGTTCCTCGTGGTCTTTTTCTTCTAGAATAATTTGGGAATTACTCTTTTCATTCCATAAGTCTCTTTCATAGTTTTCTCATTCATCGTTTTTTTGGTAATTGTTTTCTTCGTCCGAACAATTTCCATATTTCATGTCGTCTTGGCATAGTCTGATGGTTATGGTTCAAAGTATTTCTCTTATAACTTTTTTTTTTCAAAATCAGTCTCCAATAATCTTTATGCCATGGTTGTTCTTCTCCATATTTAGTTTCATTGATGCTTAGAACTTGATTGTAGTCATTATCTTGACTATAATCAATTTTTGTTATGCTCATGGTTTGTTTTTTGTTTATAATATTCCATATTTAAAATTTGTATTTTACAAATATGGAAACTATAATTAATTAGAAATATGGCAATTCAAAGAGTACTAAAAGGAAATCAACAGAAGAAAATATTTATGGGGTTTTCATCTTTGTTTTTTCTTTACAATTGAACAAAGTTTAATAATAATTTAACGTATAAAAATTAACAAAATTTTTGTAATTATAATAATTTATGAATTTTATGTAGTTTACGCAAAAAACACAGTTTATGTAACTTACAAAAGATCCAAAAAATACGGATAAAAATAGGTTTATTCGTATAAATTCATGTAGTTGACGGAAATAAATCCAATTTAGAACAATGGGCTACACCTGGTCATTTATCAAAACTTCTTATTTTTTCCTTTTTTAAAAGTCAATATTTTTTTTGGGTTTTTTCTGTTTGAAATTAAGGTATACGAAAACAATAAAAAATAATATTCTCATTTTTAATTAGCAATTAAATTCGAAAATTAAAAAAAAAAACAAATACAAATTTTTAGTTGTGAGATTAAAGCAGAAAAAATGCAAATTTGTATTTCATTTTTTTATTTGTGTAAGAAGAAACAGCACGAAGCAAAAATAAGCAAACAAGTGAAAAACAAAAACAAAGATTTTTTTTTATAAGATGAAACTTATAAAGAAAAAAATACAAAACAGAAAATAATATACAGATGTTGGGTGAAAATATGAATTTTTAGTTTTGATACTAAATAATGTAATATTGAATTCAATTCTACAACCGGTATGGTCATGACTTATCATGCCCGAGAATTTCTCTTAGTTTAGGCTAGAAAGGGCGATGATACAAGGAACTTTGATCAAATCTCATGATCAAATGACAAACTAGGCAGCTTGAATCTGTTAAACTAACAAGTTTTTGACTTGACAAGAGTTGAATATTACTCACACTAAACTCACTAAGAAAACAAAATCAAATAAAATTTGAAGGTTTTTAGTTTGAATTCTATATATTCAATGAGATATTTTACAAGTGTTCGAACGAGCTTTATATAAGGTTTTTAAAAAAGGTTTAAAAAACTAAAACAAAGGAATGCACATACAATTAAGTAATACGGCTGTTGAAATTTTGAATGTTTGGCCAAACAAGATAAGTATTAAATTTTTGTATCTTGACAATTTGGGAAAGTAGTAGCACTTCTTCGGAGTATCGAGGTTCATTTTATAAGTGTCCAAACACACAGAAATCATGAGGAAAAATTCATTGGTGCTTAAATGTCCTCGGCTTCAAAATGGAAAGTATTGAAGAAGGAGAATCCGCCTGATCCTATGGTTTTTAGTGCATGAGACGATTGTGGGCCAGATCAAATGGCCGGCCAGAAGGATCTGCTCAAGAAGATGGCCGACAAGAAAACCTACCCGGCATGGGCGGATCAATTGGCAACATGGTCAGCCCGAGTGATGACATTGGCAACATGGCCAGCCTGAGTAATAACATGGGCGATATGGCCGGATCAAACAGCGAGATGGCCAGCAGGTGCAACACCATGGAAGACTCGGAACAACTGACCAGCCAGTTCTAAGGCATGAATCTAGAAGAAAATTCAGCTCCAATGGTGCCAAAAGCAGCAATGACCAGAAGCAAAACTCGAGCACTCTACCAAAAATTCAGTTTGTTCGTGGAAGGGCTTCCTAGAGAACCAAGGTAACTCGACCACAGGCCAAGAATGCAGCAAGAAAACCAAAGGTCTACCTCTTCACCAAACTGCTCCAAAAGCATATGCTCTCGTGGTAGAGGAGGTCAAGGTCCAAAAGTATGAAAACCTACTTAAAGTGCACAATTGAGAGCTAGGCACGTGTCTACCGCAAAGTCGGCACTTTCTACTTCTTGGCCGAAAGGTAAGAAGGTAAGTTTTATATTTATATATTGCATTTTCTGTTTTGAACGATAGGACTTAGTAACCTTTTATTGAGTCATGAACATTAAGTAGTTTAACTTTTTGGTTGTTTCCATTTGTTGTATTTTTCCTTTTGCACTGTTAAAACATTTCCTTTTTGATTGTGAGTCGACCCTAGAAGATCAACGCTACCGAGCATATTAATAAGGCTCCTTCAACATTACACTTGGATAAAAAATTTCCACATATCAATAAGAGACGAATTTTCATTTAAGACCATTTGCGCACAAACCTAGTTGACACCCGTACTCCTAGACTTAGAGTTGTGATTTATCTAGAGGCCTCTCACACCTCTCACACAATGATTTTCAAGAAAAGCTAAGGTATGGTTTTTTTTATATTACATTTTGGCAGGTACAGAAAGCCCCAACAACATCCCTAAATGACTTCAAATTCAAATAACCTTGCATCAAAGGAATGTTATTACAAGTGGCCATGGTTTCGATTTCTAGGATTATGTATTTTTCAGTTTCGTTTTAGTTTGCTTTTCATTTGTTACATTTTTCCATTTAATTTTGACCGATAAGTCTAACTGAAGAACTTCTATATAAGGTTCCACTGCAACTTTGTAATATTCACTCTTTTGATATTAGTAAAGATACGCCTTTTCTTATAGAAGAAAAACCCTACAGTTCTTTTCTTTGTGTGCGAAACCGCCTCAAGTTCATTCTGGTTCCTCTTGGTGATGTAAAAATGAATCCAATCCTACAACCCTGTATGGCGGTTATTAGCAAAGATTGAGAATCTTTCTTGGCTTAGTTGGATGTAAGCGTCCAAATCAAGGAAACAACACAAGGGTATAGGTTGGTAGTTACTTTGCTAATTCGGGGCCAGAAAACAATCTAAAAGAAGTGGGTGACAAGTTATGGGCTATTTCCGTGGCATAATACTTAAGGAGTGTTTTATATCCCAAAAGAAGAAAATGAATAGGTGTTTTCGTCCATGGTCAAGACAACGATTAATATGGTCTTGTTTTCTAATTTTTATGCATGAATAAATTTCTTCTGGATTTCCTAAGTGGACTACATTCATTGTATCTTATTATGCACGTTTTTGATGTATTCCTCTATATAAGAAGGCTCATTTTGATCAATGAATCAGACTTTGAATATTAAGAAAATTGGAGAGTCTTTGTGACTCCTTGGTGATATGTTGATCATTTCTTTTATCCTTTGGTTTTGGAAGAGCCATTGGTGGTAGATTTGAGCGTCCTTATCTATTGGTGGTGGGAAATTCATCCAGGGGTGGTGTACATGCTCGACCGGTTTCTTTACCATTTGGTGGTGGCAACTTTATTTAAGTATGGTGATCTGGATCGTTCTATATATCTGGTTACACTTTCAGGTTGATTCCAGGAATCTTCATAGCTCACAACACGCATTAACGTGGTGCCAAAGCTGTCCTGTTTCACTCTCATATCATTCACTCCTTTTTTCTTCTGGCTACACGCATAATCCATCAAGCATAAGTGATCATGGCATCAGATCGTCTGGCCGGCCAGAACAGTAGAATGGCCGACCAGAGTGTTTGTCCAAGACAGCCGAGCCATTTGGCGCGTCTGCCGGCCCAAGCGGTAGCGCCGGCCCTATGATCAGCCGGGCTGGGCTGGCCAATTTTTACGGCGAAGAGGCCCAAATCTCCAGCCCAACTGGCGGCGACGTGAACAACACTGCCGGCCCAACTGATGATGCTGCCGGCTCACAACATGATCTGGCTGGCTCCGATGACAACTCGGCCAGCTCCTCGCAAAATCCAGCCGATCCAGCCGATTGCACCACCATTTTCACATCTACACAAGGAGACTCGGATCAACTAAGCTACCAGCTTTAAGGCATGAACCTGGATGAAGTCTCTACATCAGTGGTGCCACCAGGAGCCATGACAAGGAGCAGAACAAGGGCACTCTTCCACAAGTTCAGTTTGTGGGTAGACAAGCTCCTAGAAAATTATCGACAAGGAGCATTGGGCCAAGAGTACAAGGAAGAGTCCAAATGCTTCTCAAAAATGCAAAGGACTCCAGAGACTTGGGCTCTCATGGCAAAAGAGGCCAGGGCCTAACAATTCATAACCCTACTACAAGTCGAAAACTAGGACTAGGCGCGTGCATGCCACAAGGTCGGCCACCTTTCATTTCTTGGCCGAAAGGTAAGTTTTCAATTATATACTTTCCTTTTCTGTTTTGCAAGGTAGGAATAGTAAGTTTTACATTTTTGAGTCAAGAACAATTTAGGTAGTTGTCCTTTTTCGGTTATTTCCTTTTCGTAATTTTTCTTGTGCATTTTTTGTAACTTTTCCATTTTTATTTTGATTCGACCCTAGAAGGTCAAGGCTTCCGAGCATATTAATAAGGCTCCTTCAGCATTGTAGTTCGATAACTTTTTGATATTAATAAAGATATAACTTTTTCCTAAGAGTTTTTCTCCTAAAGCTCTTGCGCTTAGAATCCTAGTCGAGACCAGCCCTCCTACCTTCTAAGTTGTGATTTATCACGAAGTTAATCATCCCTCGTGTGGTTTACTTCACCTCTCCATTCAATACCAACTAGAAAACCCCCATCCACAAGCCTAAAGCTGAGTTTCTCGCCTAATCTTCTCCAACCAGTCCACGCGTATTATGGCCTTGTTTCAAGGCTTGTATCATTTTGGTATCAAAGCTTAAGCTCCTAAAACCAGGTTGTTTCTATCCTTTACTTTAGTCTTAATTCCAATTCGTGCATTAGTTTAAATTTCATTTAAAAAATCAAAAAATAACATCTAGAATTCAAACCGAGTTCATCTAGCTCCTAAGTGCATCACTAGGGTCTAGAATCATTCTTTGCATTACAACTTCGGTTTTTTCTTTTTGTTTAAGCATAATTTCCATACTTAATTAAGTTAAATCAAAAGAAAAAAAAAAGGAAATTACCAAGAAAATCGACCAAAAAAAAGATCTAGGAGATTTGCGCATTAATTGATAGAAATTTCCTTTTTTCTACTCTTTCATTTTTTTCAAAATTTCCTTTCTATTACATCTATTCTATTATAAAAAAACTCTCCCAATAAATTCTTAGTAGCAAATTAACTTGTTTTCTTCTTGTAGCACACGATGGCTGAAGGAAACCAAGATGCAACCGAGGCCATGATGGCCATGTTCACCACCCTCCAAACGCAACTCGCATCAATCGACGTGTGGAAAGGCCGGTGAGATTTCAGGCCATAAGGCACGTGAGGGCTGACCAAGACCCTGCTGAAGGTCCTGATCACCCTAGGACACGGCTAGAATAGGAGGAGCCCCAGCCGGATGGAGATGAGGCCGCATAGCCTCACGGCTATCACCCTAGACCGAGGGGACCTCCACAGCAACCAGAAGCAGAGGGCAATGGCTACGAGCCCTATGGTCATCACTAGAGAACAAGGATGCCCCCTAGACATCATGAGGATGGAGATGACTACGCCTACAATCGGGTAAACACTCATGATGTCAAGCTAACACCTCCTAGTTTTGTAGGAAAAGTAGACCCCGAGGCCTATCTAGATTGGGGAGGAGGATGGATCACATCTTCGACCATTACAACCAACCAGATCCTAGCAGAATCTCCATGGCAGTAGCACAACTCACGGATAATACCCTCATCTGGTGGGATCGTGAGACTTCTGACCGTAGGAGAAGGAGATTGAGGCCCGTAGACTCTTGGGTCGACAGGAAGGACCTCATGAGGAAAAGGTTTATCCCACCTTATTTCCATAAGAATTTGCAATGACGTTTTCGTACTCTTAAACAGGGCACAAGATCAGTAGAGGAGTACTACAAGGAGTTTGAAAGGCTAAGGAACAGGCTGGAGCTCAATGACGATGAGGAGGCATTGATGGCTCAATTCTTGGATGGATTGCAAGAGAGGATCAACCGAAAAGTGGAGAGACAAATCTACAACGATTTCAAGGACTTGTTCCACCTCTCTGTCCAGGCTGAGCAGCACAGCAGGCGTAAGAGCCAAGACCTACACAGCAAGCCTAAGACACCTTGGGCACCAAGCATTGGCACCAAGCCCGTAGACAAGGTGATGTAAGATTGAATATCAATCTCACAAGCGGTACGGCCGTGACTCGCAAGACCGAGAATCTCTCTTGGCTTAAGCGGGCAAGGGAACTAAAAGGAGGGGGTTTTGATCGAATCACACGATCAAAGGTGAACCAAGGGAGTTTGAATCTCTCAAACTAACCTGGCCGTGGCTTAAATAGAAAGGAAGTGAATCACACACTTTATTTCTAAAGAACAAGAACAAGACTCAAAGACAAGGCTTTGAAGAAAATACTTTGTATTCAAATTTAATTTCAATGGTGGTCTATCTTTACAATGAGGTCGTGCTGAGCTTATATAGTGCTCTTAGCAACGGTCCTAAACCTAAAAAAGAGAAAAGGAAATCATATATTTAAAATATATGGCTGTTGGCCATTAATGTCTAGTTTGGCCAACAAGGAAAGTGTATATGCTTGAATCTTGAGAGCTTTGGGGCGAATGTAAGGTGTCTAGGTACATCCTAAATACTTTGGAAAGTCTTCAATACGTGCCCAATTTGCAAGGAATAGAGATATTGCAATCTGAACACATTAAGTGCACTTCGGTCCATATATGGCAAGTCTTGGAGGAAAGGGATTCGCCTGATCCTCTGGTGGCTGGTGCATGGTAGGTTTATTTTGGGCTTCCTAAGGGCCTTAATAATATCTCCTGGACGCCATGTTTTGGTTTGCAAGTGATTAAACCAGTTGGCCATCTCACTTGCCATAAACGGCTCCAATTGGTTCATTTGAAGGCACGGATGGACCCGTCTGGTCCAAGGCGTGTTTGAGCTTCTAGAAGTGCTTAAGGGAGCTCCTAGAAGTACCAAAAAGTCTCCTGGTCGCCAAAGAAACCTTTGGAGACTTTCATATAAGGAAAGTTCCAAATATGGTAAGTTTCGAAAACTCCAATTTGATGTATGGTGCATGACTTGATCTGGCCTTGTTTTGGGTGAGCTGCATGTCGCCGCGTGTCCTCTGTGAGTCAGGATTACAGGCCAGGTTTGGTCTTGGCTGGCTGCTTCTTGGTTAAGCTTGGTGATACAAGCCTTGATTCAAGGATGTATGCGCGTGGGCTGTTTGTAGAAGATTAGGTGAGAAACTCAACCTTAGGCTTCTGGATAGGGGTTTTCTGGTTGGTAAACGATGGAAGGGTGAAGTGAACCACACGAGGGGTGATGAACCTCGTGATAAATCACAAACTTAGAGCTAGGAGGGCTGGTCTCAACTAGGTTCTAAGCGCACAAGATTCTTAGAGAGAAAACTTGTAGGAAAAAGTTCTACTTTATTAATAATCAAAAGGTTGTCGAACTACAATGCTGGAAGGAGCCTTATTAATATGCTCGACAGCTTGACCTTCTAGGGTCGACACAAATAAAGAAAAAGGAAAGTTTACAAAAGTGCACAAAAGGAAAAGATACAAAAGTGCATAACCGAAAAAGGACCTATTCCTAAAATGTTCTTGACTCAAAAATGTAAAGCAACTAGATCCTACCCTGCAAAACAGAAAGAGGCATATATTCGAATGTAAACTTACCTTAACTCACCTCACGGCCAAGAAATGGAAGGTGGCCCTTGTGGCATGCACGCGCTTGCTCCTAGTCTTCGACTTGGAGTAGGGTTAAATATCTTTGGGCCCTGACCTCTCTTGCCACTAAAGCCCAAGTCTCTGATGTTCCTTGTGTTGTTGAGAAGCCTTTGGACTCTAATTTGCTCTTCTGGCCCATTGTCCTTAGCTGCTCTTCCTCTAGAAGCTTGTCGACCCATAAGCTGAATTTGTGGAAGAGTGCTCTTGATCTGCTTCTTGTCATTGCTCCTGGAGGTACCACTGGTGTAGATACTTCCTCTAAGTGCATGTCCTGGAGCTGGTAGCTCATTTGGTCCGAGTCCTCTTGTGTAGAAGTGGAAGTGTGCGTGTACTCGGCTGGATGGCCTGTACCGGCTGGATTGTGCGTGGTACTGGCCGGAATGACTTCAGGACCGGCCAAGTTGATCCCGAGTCGGCGGTGTCATCAGGGGACCGGCGGTGTCATTCACGTCCCCACCAAGTGTGCCGGAAGCTTGGGCCTCTCCGCCGGCGATGTTGACCGGTCTGGTCCTATAGGTCGAGGGTCCGGCGGTACTGTCTGGTCCGGCAGGCGTGCCAGATGGTCCTGCTGTCTCGGGCAAGCTTCCTGGTCGGCCAGTCTGGTCTCCTGGCTGGATGTACGACCTGATGTCCTCATCATTCCCTCCCTCTTCAGTAGGTTTTGTCCTCAAAACTGGTTCATCTGCATGGAAAGGGGCCAAGTCAGTAACATTAAACGTATTGGACACATTAAACTCACCTGGAAGCTCGATCCGGTAGGCGTTGTTGTTGATCCTCTCGAGCACTCTGAATGGTCCATCTCCTCTTGGTGCTAGCTTGGAACTCCTTAGGTTTGGGAACCTCTCCTGCCGTAGGTGTAGCCACACCCAATCGCCTGGTTGAAAGATCACCTCCTTTCTTCCTTTGTTGGCATGAGTCACGTACTGTCCGGTCCTCTTCTCCAAGTTTTCTGCTACCTTCTGGTGTAACCTCCTTATGAACTCTGCTTTGGATGCTCCGTTGAGGTTGGTCATCTCAGATGGTGGCAGTGGTGTTTGCTCCAATGGGGTGAGAGGGTTGTAACCGTATACCACTTCAAATGGTGTCTTCTTGGTTGCTGAGTGCACGGCTCGGTTGTAGGCGAACTCAATGAATGGCAGGCACTCCACCCAAGTCTTTAGGTTCTTCCCTAGTGTTGTTCTGAGAAGAGTTGATAGGGTCCTGTTGACAACTTCAGTTTGGCCATCGGTTTGAGGATGGCAAGTGGTTGAGAAGAGTAGCTTCGTGCCTAGTTTTCTCAAAGGGTCCTCCAGAAATGGCTGAGGAACTTGGTGTCCCTATCTGATACGATGGTCCTTGGCACTCCATGAAGCCGTACTATCTCCCTGAAGAACAGCTCAGCTGTTTGTGTGGCATCATTGACATTGGCACATGGGATGAAATGTGCCATCTTGGGGAATCTGTCCACCACTACAAAGATTGCATCTTTGTGGTTGATCTTGGGCAGACCTAGAACAAAATCCATCGATATGTCCACCCATGGATGTGTTGGTATGGGCAGTGGGAGATACAACCCGTGAGGTTGCATTCGGGACTTTGCCTTCTTGCAAGTAATGCATCTTGCACAATGTGCTTCTACTGTCCTCTTGATGTGTGGCCAGTAGAAGTGCTCCTTGACCACTGCTAGAGTCCTGTCGACACCAAAGTGGCCCATGAGTCCTCCTCCATGAGCTTCTCGGATGATAAGCTCCCTTAGTGATCCCTATGGTATGCACAACCTTCTTTCTCGGAACAAGAATCCCTCATGGATGTAGAATTTGCCATGACTCCCTGTGCTACACTCCTTGTAGCTCTCAGCAAGGTCAGGATCATCCTTTTATAGATCCTTGATGTGCTCGAATCCTAGGACCTTTGCCTCCATGGTTGATATCAAGGCAAACCTCCTTGATAGTGCATCGGCTACCACATTGTCTTTGCCCTTCTTGTACTTGATGATATCAGGAAGGTTTCTATGAACTCCATCCACCTGGCATGTCTCCTCTTGAGATTGGTTTGCCCTCTGAGGTGTTTGAGAGTCTCGTGATCAGTGTGGATCACAAACTCCTTGGACAGCAAGTAATGCTGCCAAGTCTCCAATGCTCGGACAAGGGCATAGAGCTCCTTGTCATAAGTGGGGTAGTTCAGTGAGGCACCACCCAGTTTCTCACTGAAGTATGCCACTGGCCTCCCTCCTTGGGTTAGCACTGCTCCTATGCCTATTCCAGAGGCATCACACTCCACTTCAAACGTCTTGTTGAAGTCAGGAAGGACTAACACTGGTGCGTGTGTAAGGCTGTCCTTCAAGGCCTTGAATGCCTTCTCCTGAGCTTCTCCCCAACTGAATCCCACGTTCTTTTTCACTACTGCCGTCAGTGGTGAGGCAATACTGCTGAAGTTGGGCACGAATCTCCTATAGAAGCTGGCCAGTCCGTGGAAGCTCCTTACTTGGCTGATGTTTCCTGGTGTTGGCCATTCTTGTATGGCTCGAATCTTCTCCTCATCAACCTGTAGGCCCTGTGAACTCACAACAAAACCTAAAAAGACAAGCTTATCAGTACAAAAGGTGCACTTCTTGAGATTGGCATAAAGCTCTTCTTGTCAAAGGGTTTTAAGTACCATCTCAAGATGTGTGAGGTGTTCCCGTAGGCACTTACTATAAAC
>CM032162.1:39653287-39672424 GCA_018901935.1 Pugionium cornutum | reverse complement strand
AGTTTTATATTTATATATTGCATTTTCTGTTTTGAACGATAGGACTTAGTAACCTTTTATTGAGTCATGAACATTAAGTAGTTTAACTTTTTGGTTGTTTCCATTTGTTGTATTTTTCCTTTTGCACTGTTAAAACATTTCCTTTTTGATTGTGAGTCGACCCTAGAAGATCAACGCTACCGAGCATATTAATAAGGCTCCTTCAACATTACACTTGGATAAAAAATTTCCACATATCAATAAGAGACGAATTTTCATTTAAGACCATTTGCGCACAAACCTAGTTGACACCCGTACTCCTAGACTTAGAGTTGTGATTTATCTAGAGGCCTCTCACACCTCTCACACAATGATTTTCAAGAAAAGCTAAGGTATGGTTTTTTTTATATTACATTTTGGCAGGTACAGAAAGCCCCAACAACATCCCTAAATGACTTCAAATTCAAATAACCTTGCATCAAAGGAATGTTATTACAAGTGGCCATGGTTTCGATTTCTAGGATTATGTATTTTTCAGTTTCGTTTTAGTTTGCTTTTCATTTGTTACATTTTTCCATTTAATTTTGACCGATAAGTCTAACTGAAGAACTTCTATATAAGGTTCCACTGCAACTTTGTAATATTCACTCTTTTGATATTAGTAAAGATACGCCTTTTCTTATAGAAGAAAAACCCTACAGTTCTTTTCTTTGTGTGCGAAACCGCCTCAAGTTCATTCTGGTTCCTCTTGGTGATGTAAAAATGAATCCAATCCTACAACCCTGTATGGCGGTTATTAGCAAAGATTGAGAATCTTTCTTGGCTTAGTTGGATGTAAGCGTCCAAATCAAGGAAACAACACAAGGGTATAGGTTGGTAGTTACTTTGCTAATTCGGGGCCAGAAAACAATCTAAAAGAAGTGGGTGACAAGTTATGGGCTATTTCCGTGGCATAATACTTAAGGAGTGTTTTATATCCCAAAAGAAGAAAATGAATAGGTGTTTTCGTCCATGGTCAAGACAACGATTAATATGGTCTTGTTTTCTAATTTTTATGCATGAATAAATTTCTTCTGGATTTCCTAAGTGGACTACATTCATTGTATCTTATTATGCACGTTTTTGATGTATTCCTCTATATAAGAAGGCTCATTTTGATCAATGAATCAGACTTTGAATATTAAGAAAATTGGAGAGTCTTTGTGACTCCTTGGTGATATGTTGATCATTTCTTTTATCCTTTGGTTTTGGAAGAGCCATTGGTGGTAGATTTGAGCGTCCTTATCTATTGGTGGTGGGAAATTCATCCAGGGGTGGTGTACATGCTCGACCGGTTTCTTTACCATTTGGTGGTGGCAACTTTATTTAAGTATGGTGATCTGGATCGTTCTATATATCTGGTTACACTTTCAGGTTGATTCCAGGAATCTTCATAGCTCACAACACGCATTAACGTGGTGCCAAAGCTGTCCTGTTTCACTCTCATATCATTCACTCCTTTTTTCTTCTGGCTACACGCATAATCCATCAAGCATAAGTGATCATGGCATCAGATCGTCTGGCCGGCCAGAACAGTAGAATGGCCGACCAGAGTGTTTGTCCAAGACAGCCGAGCCATTTGGCGCGTCTGCCGGCCCAAGCGGTAGCGCCGGCCCTATGATCAGCCGGGCTGGGCTGGCCAATTTTTACGGCGAAGAGGCCCAAATCTCCAGCCCAACTGGCGGCGACGTGAACAACACTGCCGGCCCAACTGATGATGCTGCCGGCTCACAACATGATCTGGCTGGCTCCGATGACAACTCGGCCAGCTCCTCGCAAAATCCAGCCGATCCAGCCGATTGCACCACCATTTTCACATCTACACAAGGAGACTCGGATCAACTAAGCTACCAGCTTTAAGGCATGAACCTGGATGAAGTCTCTACATCAGTGGTGCCACCAGGAGCCATGACAAGGAGCAGAACAAGGGCACTCTTCCACAAGTTCAGTTTGTGGGTAGACAAGCTCCTAGAAAATTATCGACAAGGAGCATTGGGCCAAGAGTACAAGGAAGAGTCCAAATGCTTCTCAAAAATGCAAAGGACTCCAGAGACTTGGGCTCTCATGGCAAAAGAGGCCAGGGCCTAACAATTCATAACCCTACTACAAGTCGAAAACTAGGACTAGGCGCGTGCATGCCACAAGGTCGGCCACCTTTCATTTCTTGGCCGAAAGGTAAGTTTTCAATTATATACTTTCCTTTTCTGTTTTGCAAGGTAGGAATAGTAAGTTTTACATTTTTGAGTCAAGAACAATTTAGGTAGTTGTCCTTTTTCGGTTATTTCCTTTTCGTAATTTTTCTTGTGCATTTTTTGTAACTTTTCCATTTTTATTTTGATTCGACCCTAGAAGGTCAAGGCTTCCGAGCATATTAATAAGGCTCCTTCAGCATTGTAGTTCGATAACTTTTTGATATTAATAAAGATATAACTTTTTCCTAAGAGTTTTTCTCCTAAAGCTCTTGCGCTTAGAATCCTAGTCGAGACCAGCCCTCCTACCTTCTAAGTTGTGATTTATCACGAAGTTAATCATCCCTCGTGTGGTTTACTTCACCTCTCCATTCAATACCAACTAGAAAACCCCCATCCACAAGCCTAAAGCTGAGTTTCTCGCCTAATCTTCTCCAACCAGTCCACGCGTATTATGGCCTTGTTTCAAGGCTTGTATCATTTTGGTATCAAAGCTTAAGCTCCTAAAACCAGGTTGTTTCTATCCTTTACTTTAGTCTTAATTCCAATTCGTGCATTAGTTTAAATTTCATTTAAAAAATCAAAAAATAACATCTAGAATTCAAACCGAGTTCATCTAGCTCCTAAGTGCATCACTAGGGTCTAGAATCATTCTTTGCATTACAACTTCGGTTTTTTCTTTTTGTTTAAGCATAATTTCCATACTTAATTAAGTTAAATCAAAAGAAAAAAAAAAGGAAATTACCAAGAAAATCGACCAAAAAAAAGATCTAGGAGATTTGCGCATTAATTGATAGAAATTTCCTTTTTTCTACTCTTTCATTTTTTTCAAAATTTCCTTTCTATTACATCTATTCTATTATAAAAAAACTCTCCCAATAAATTCTTAGTAGCAAATTAACTTGTTTTCTTCTTGTAGCACACGATGGCTGAAGGAAACCAAGATGCAACCGAGGCCATGATGGCCATGTTCACCACCCTCCAAACGCAACTCGCATCAATCGACGTGTGGAAAGGCCGGTGAGATTTCAGGCCATAAGGCACGTGAGGGCTGACCAAGACCCTGCTGAAGGTCCTGATCACCCTAGGACACGGCTAGAATAGGAGGAGCCCCAGCCGGATGGAGATGAGGCCGCATAGCCTCACGGCTATCACCCTAGACCGAGGGGACCTCCACAGCAACCAGAAGCAGAGGGCAATGGCTACGAGCCCTATGGTCATCACTAGAGAACAAGGATGCCCCCTAGACATCATGAGGATGGAGATGACTACGCCTACAATCGGGTAAACACTCATGATGTCAAGCTAACACCTCCTAGTTTTGTAGGAAAAGTAGACCCCGAGGCCTATCTAGATTGGGGAGGAGGATGGATCACATCTTCGACCATTACAACCAACCAGATCCTAGCAGAATCTCCATGGCAGTAGCACAACTCACGGATAATACCCTCATCTGGTGGGATCGTGAGACTTCTGACCGTAGGAGAAGGAGATTGAGGCCCGTAGACTCTTGGGTCGACAGGAAGGACCTCATGAGGCAAAGGTTTGTCCCACCTTATTTTCATAAGAATTTGCAATGACGTTTTCATACTCTTAAACAGGGCAAAAGATCAGTAGAGGAGTACTACGAGGAGTTTGAAAGGCTAAGGAA
This sequence comes from Pugionium cornutum, assembly GCA_018901935.1. Taxonomy (NCBI): domain Eukaryota; kingdom Viridiplantae; phylum Streptophyta; class Magnoliopsida; order Brassicales; family Brassicaceae; genus Pugionium; species Pugionium cornutum. The sequence goes on along the minus strand of CM032162.1, from coordinate 39,668,566 downwards.
CAGGCTGGAGCTCAATGACGATGAGGAGGCATTGATGGCTCAATTCTTGGATGGATTGCAAGAGAGGATCAACCGAAAAGTGGAGAGACAAATCTACAACGATTTCAAGGACTTGTTCCACCTCTCTGTCCAGGCTGAGCAGCACAGCAGGCGTAAGAGCCAAGACCTACACAGCAAGCCTAAGACACCTTGGGCACCAAGCATTGGCACCAAGCCCGTAGACAAGGGCAAGCGTATAGAAATCGAATCAAGGTTTAAAAGCAAGCCTCCTGAGCAAACACGTGACCAGAGAGAGCCTAGTAAGTTTTCTAACCCTCAAAGATCACGTGACATCACTTGTTTTAAGTGTAGGGGTCACAGTCACATCTCAAGGGAGTGCCCAAACAACCGAGTCATGCTGATCACGGAAGCTGGAGAGTATGAGTCTCAAGATGAAGAGAACTTTGAACCAGAAGGAGAATACGGTGACATTGAGTATCCTGATGTGGGGGAAGTGCTGGTCACTGGATGTGGGCGATTGGGTGTGGCTACACCAACGACAAGAGAGATTCCCCAACCTAAGGAGTTCCAAGCTGGCCCCAAGAGGAGATGGACCATTAAGAGTGTGGGAGAGGATCAACAACAACGCTTACTGGATTGAGCTTACAGGTGAGTTTAATGTGTCTAACACATTCAATGTGACTGATTTAGCTCCTCTCCTTGTAGATGAGCCAGTTTTGAGGTCAAAACCTACTGAAGGGGGAGGGGATGATGAGGGCATCAGATCGTTTGGGCGGCCAGAAGACTAGATTGGCCGACTAGAGTTGATGGGGACATCAGGTCGTATGGCCGGCCAGGAGACCAGACTGGCCGACCAGGGAGCTTGCCCGAGACAGTCGGGCCATTTGGCACGTCTGCAAGCCCAAGCGGTACCGCTGGACCTTCGACCAGCCGGGCCGTACCGACCAACATTGCCGGCGGAGATGCCCAAACCCTCGGCCCAACTGGTGGCGAAGTGGATGACACCGCCGGTCCAATTGGTGACGCCGCCGGCTCCGGGATCAACTTGGCCGGCCTAGGTGACATTTCGGCCAGTACCTCGCACAGTCCAGCCGGTACAGCCGATCCAGCCGAGTGCACCACCATTTCAACGTCTGCACAAGGAGACTCAGACCAGATAAGCTACAAGCTTCAAGACATGCAGCTAGAGGAAATCTCTACACTAGTGGTGCCACCAGGAGCAATGACAAGGAGCAGATCAAGGGCACTCTTCCACAAGTTCAGCTTGTGGGTCAACAAGCTCCTAGAAGATGCTCGGCAAGGAACAGTGGGCCAAGAGTGCAAAGAAGAGTCCAAAGGCTTCTCTACAATGCAAGAGACTTCAGAGACGTTGGCTTTAGTGGCAAGAGAGGTCAAGACCAAAGGATTCGTAACCCTACTCCAAGTCAAAGACTAGGAGCTAGGCGCGTGCGTGCCACAAGGTCGGCCACCTTCCATTTCTTGGCCGAAAGGTAAGAAAGTTAAGTTTTCAAATTATATACTTGCCTCTTTCTGTTTTGCAGGGTAGGATTTAGATTGTTTACATTTTTGAGTCAAAGACATTTTAGGTAGAAGTCCTTTTTCGGTTATGCACTTTTGTAAGTTTTCCATTTGTGCACTTTTGTAAGTTTTCCATTTCTTTTCTTGAGTCGACCCTAAAAGGTCAAGCTGTCGAGCATATTAATAAGGCTCCTTCCAGCATTGTAGTTCGACAACCTTTTTGATAATTAATAAAGATCGAATTTTCTTTCTACAAGTTATTCTCTTAAGAGACTTGTGTGCTTAGAACCTAGTTGAGACCAGCCCTCCTAGCTCTAAGTTTGTGATTTATCACGAGGTTCATCACCTCTCGTGTGGTTCACTTCACCCCTCCATCCATTACCAATCAGAAAACCCCTATCCAGAAGCTTAAGGTCGAGTTTCTCACCTAAACTTCTCCAAACAGCCCACGCGTGTGCAGCCTTGAACCGAGGCTTGAATCATTGTGTTATCAGAGTTTAAAGCTCCTAAACCAGGTTGTTTCTATCTTTTAATTAGTTTTGTTTCTAGTTCTTGCATTAGTTTAAGTCGCATTCAAGAAAAAAAAATAAAAATAACATCAAACTCAAACCAAGTGCATCTAGCTTCTACGTGCATCACTAGGGCTTAGATTCATTCTTGCATTGCAAATTTTGACATTCCTTTTTGTTAGATTCATATTTGCATTATTATTGAGTTAAATTAAAAATAAAAGAAAAAGAAAATAGGAAAAAACACCAAAAGAAATCGACCAAGACAGCTAGCACTAGTTGTTAGAAAGTTTCCATTTTTTTCAAATCTTCCATTTTTTCGAATTTTTCTTTTCCCAGTTTTTTCCTTTTTGCATTTTTTGAATTCTTCTATATAAGAAACCCTCCTAATCGATTCTAGGAGCATAGTAACTTGTCCCTTTCTTTTGTAGTACGCAATGGCAGAAGAAAATAGAGATGCAGCCGAGGCCATGATGGCCATGTTCACCATCCTCCAAACACAACTCGCATCAATCGGCGAGAGGTTGGAGTGCGTGGAGAGGCATGTGAGATTCCAGGCCATAAGACACGTGAGGGCTAAGCAATACCGTGCTGGGGGTCCTGAGCACCCTATGACACGGCACGAATAGGAGGAGCCCCAGCCAGATGGAAATGAGGACGCACAACCTCATGACTATCTCCCTAGGCCGAGAGGACCTCTACGACGACCAGAAGCAGAAGGCGATGGCTTTGAGCCATATGGTCATCACTAGAGACCAAGAATGCCTCCCAGACATCATGAGGATGGAGATGAATATACCTACAACCGGGTAACTCATCCGGATGTCAAATTAACACCTCCTAGTTTTGCAGGGAAAGTAGACCCCGAAGCCTATCTTGATTGGGAGAGGAGGATGGATCACATCTTCGATCACTACAACCAACCAGGCCCGAGGAGAGTCTCCATGGCAGTAGCACAACTCACGGACAATACCCTCATCTGGTGGGATCGTGAGGTGTCTGACCGAAGAAAGAAAAGATTGAGGCCCGTAGACTCATAGGTCGACATGAAAGAGCTCATGAGAGAAAGGTTTGTTCCACTTTATTTTCATAGAGATTTGCAAAGACGTTTTCGTACTCTTAAGCAGGGCACAAGATCAGTAGAGGAGTACTATGAAGAGTTTGAGAGACTAAGGAACATGCTGGAGCTCAATGACGATGAGGAGGCTTTGATGGCACAGTTCTTGGATGGACTGCAAGAAAGAATCAGCCGCAAGGTGGAAAGGCAAATCTACAACGACTTCAAGGATTTGTTCCACCTATCTGCCCAGGCTGAGCAGCATATCAAGCGTAAGAGCCAAGACATCCGCAACAAGCCTAACTTGGGCACCAAGCAATATCCCCAAGCCCGTAGACAAAGGCAAGAGCATAGAGATCGAGTCACGGTTCAAGAGCAAGCCTCCTGAGCCAACCCGTGACCAGAGAGAGCGTAGTAAGTCCTCTAACCCTCAAAGATCACGTGACATCACTTGTTTCAAGTGTAGGGGTCGCGGACACATCTCAAGGGAGTGCCCAAACAACCGAGTCATGCTGATTACGGAAGCTGGAGAGTATGAATCCCAAGATGAAGAGGACTATGAACCAGAAGGAGAATACAGTGACATTGAGTACCCTGATGTGGGGGAAGTGCTGGTCACTAGACGTATTCTCAGTGCAATTGTGGATCCTTCGGAGACCATACAAATGGAGAACATCTTCCACAGCCGTTGCACCATCAAGGGCAAGGTATGTAATCTCATCATAGATGGTGGTTCTTGCACTAACGTTGCTAGTGCGTACATGGTTGATAAGGTAAGTCTAGAGAAGACAAGGCACCCTCAACCGTATAGATTTAGATGGCTCGATGACAAAGTAGAGCTCAAGATCCATGAGCAAGTCACTGTGCCATTCAGTGTGGGCAAGTACCAAGACCATGTAGTGTGCGACGTGGTGCCAATGCAAGCTGGCCATCTTCTGCTAGGAAGGCCATGGCAGTTTGACAAGGAGACCAGACATGATGGCCGAACCAATCTATACACTTTTGTGCATGACAAGAAAAAGGTCACCCTAGCTGCTCTCACACCTGCCGAGGTACATGAGCTTCAATAGAAAATGAGTAAGGAAAAGAAGCTCATTAAATCTAACTTTCTCATTCAACCAAGTCATGTCCGGAGAGCTTTAGCCTCGAAAAATTTAATGCTACTAATGGTTTTCAAAGAAATTTTGAATGTAGAGAAAGAACAGGTAGAGCTACTTCCTGGAGTAGCAGCTCTCCTCAACAAATTCTAGGATGTATTTCCTGAGGAGATACCAGCAGGTTTGCATCCCCTACGTGGCATAGAGCACCAGATCGACCTCGTGCCCGGAGCAGCCCTGCCTAACCGACCAGCCTACCGGATGAGTCCAGAGGAGTCTAAGGAACTTGAGAAGCAAGTTAAGGAGCTCCTGGAGAAAGGCTATATTCGAGAGAGCCTCAGTCCATGTGTCGTACCAGTGCTGCTAGTGCCCAAGAAGGATGGGACTTGGCGAATGTGCGTGGACTGCCGAGCAATCAACAACATCACAGTCAAGTACCAACATCTGATACCACAGCTGGATGACATGCTAGATGAGCTGAGTGGAGCCACGGTCTTCTCCAACATAGCCCTCAAGAGTGGATACCACCGGGTCAGGATGAAGGAAGGTGATGAGTGGAAGACTGCTTTCAAGACAAAGCAAGGTGATACAAGCCTTGATTCAAGGATGTATGCGCGTGGGCTGTTTGTAGAAGATTAGGTGAGAAACTTAACCTTAGGCTTCTGGATAGGGGTTTTCTGGTTGGTAAGATGGAAGTGAAGTGAACCACACGAGGGTGATGAACCTGATAAATCACAAACTTAGAGCTGGAGGGCTGGTCTCAACTAGGTTCTAAGCGCACAAGTCTTTGAGAGAAAACTTGTAGAAAAGTTCACTTTATTAATAATCAAAAGGTTTAACCAATGCTGGAAGGAGCCTTATTAATATGCTCGACAGCTTGACCTTCTAGGGTCGACTCAAACAAATAAAAGGAAAGTTTACAAAAGTGCACAAAAGGAAAATACAAAAGTGTATAACCTAAAAAGGACCTATTCCTAAAATGTTCTTGACTCAAAATGTAAAGCAACTAGATCCTACCCTGCAAAACAGAAAGAGGCATATATTCAATGTAAACTTACCTTAACTCACCTCATGGCCAAGAAATGGAAGGTGGCTGTCCTTGTGGCATGCACGCGCCTTGTTCCTAGTCTTCGACTTGGAGTAGGGTTAAATCTTTGGGCCCTGACCTCTCTTGCCACTAAAGCCCAAGTCTCTGATGTCCCTTGTGTTGTTGAGAAGCCATTGGACTCTTCCTTGCATTTTTGGCCCACTGTCCTTAGTCGATCTTCCTCTAGGAGCTTGTTGACCCATAAGCTGAATTTGTGGAAGAGTGCCCTTGATCTGCTTCTTGTCATTGCTCCTTGAGGTACCACTGGTGTAGAGACTTCCTCTAGGTGCATGTCCTGGAGCTGGTAGCTCATCTGGTCCGAGTCTTCTTGTGTGGAAGTGAAAATGCGCGTTTACTCGGCTAGATCGGCTGTACCGGCTGGATTGTGCGAGGTACTGGCCGGAATGCCTTCAGGACCGCCAAGTTGATCCCGGAGTCGGCGGTGTCATCACGTCCCCACCAAGTGTGCCGGAAGCTTGGGCCTCTCCGCCGGCGATGTTGCCCGGTCTGGTCCTATAGGTCGAAGGTCCGGCGGTACTGTCTTGTCCGGCAGGCGCGCCAGATGGTCCTGCTGTCTCGGGCAAGCTTCCTGGTCGGCCAGTCTGGTCTCCTGGTTGGATGTACGACCTGATGTCCTCATCATTCCTTCCCTCTTCAGTAGGTTTTGTCCTCAAAACTGGTTCATCTGCATGGAAAGGGGCCAAGTCAGTAACATTAAACGTATTGGACACATTAAACTCACTTGGAAGCTCGATCCGGTAGGCGTTGTTGTTGATCCTCTCGAGCACTCTGAATGGTCCATCTCCTTGGTGCTAGCTTGAACCCTTAGGTTTGGGAACCTCTCTGCCTAGGTGTAGCCACACCCAATCGCCTAAAGATCACCTTCTTTCTTCCTTTGTTGGCATGAGTCACGTACTGCCCGGTCCTCTTTTCCAAGTTCTCTGCTACCTTCTGGTGTAACCTCCTTATGAACTTTGCTTTGGATGCTCCGTTGAGGTTGGTCATCTCAGCTGGTGGCAGTGGCGTGTGCTCCAATGGGGTGAGAGGGTTGAAGCCGTATACCACTTCAAATGGTGTCTTCTTGGTTGCTGAGTGCACGGCTCGGTTGTAGGCGAACTCAATGAATGGCAGGCACTCCACCCAAGTCTTTAGGTTCTTCCCCAGTGTAGTTCTGAGGAGAGTTGATAGTGTCCTGTTGGCAACTTCAGTTTGGCCATCGGTTTGAGGATGGCAAGTGGTTGAGTGAGTAGCTGTGCCTAGCTTTCTCCAAAGGGTCCTCCAGAAATGGCTGAGGAACTTGGTGTCCCTATCTGATACGATGGTCCTTGGCACTCCATGAAGCCGCATTATCTCAAGAACAGCTCAGCTGTTTGTGGCATCATTGACATTGGCACATGGGATGAAGTGTGCCATCTTGGAGAATCTGTCCACCACTACAAAGATTGCATCTTTGTGGTTGATCTTGGGCAGACCTAGAACAAAGTCCATTGAGATGTCCACCCATGGATGTGTGGGTATGGGCAGTGGGAGATACAACCCCTGAGGTTGCATTCGGGACTTTGCCTTCTTGCAAGTAATGCATCTTGCACAATGAGCTTCTACTGTCCTCTTGATGTGTGGCCAGTAGAAGTGCTCCTTGACCACTGCTAGAGTCTTGTCGACACCAAAGTGGCCCATGAGTCCTCCTCCATGAGCTTCTCGGATGATAAGCTTCCTTAGTGATCCTTGTGGTATGCACAGCCTTCTTTCTCGGAACAAGAATCCTCATGGATGTAGGATTTGCCATGACTCCCTGTGCTACACTCCTTGTAGCTCTCAGCAAGGTCAGGATCATCCTTGTATAGATCCTTGATGTGCTCGAACCCTAGGACCTTTGCCTCCATGGTTGATATCAAGGCAAACCCCCTTGATAGTGCATCGGCTACCACATTATCTTTGCCCTTCTTGTACTTGATGACATACGGGAAGGTCTCAATGAATTCCATCCACCTGGCATGTCTCCTCTGAGATTGGTTTGCCCTCTGAGGTGTTTGAGAGTCTCATGATCAGTGTGGATCACAAACTCCTTGGACAGCAAGTAGTGCTGCCAAGTCTCCAATGCTCGGGCAAGGGCATAGAGCTCCTTGTCATAAGTGGGTAGTTCAGTGAGGCACCACCTAGCTTCTCACTGAAGTATGCCACTGGTCTCCTCCTGGGTTAGCACTGCCCTATGCCTATTCCAGAGGCATCACACTCCACTTCAAACGTCTTGTTGAAGTCGGAAGGACTAACACTGGTGTGTGGCTGTCCTTCAAGGCCTGGAATGCCTTCTCCTGAGCTTCTCCCAGCTGAATCCCACGTTCTTCTTCACTGCTGTCAATGGTGAGGCAATACTGCTGAAGTTGGGCACAATCTCCTATAGAAGCTGGCCAGTCCGGGAAGCTTTACTTGGCTGATGTTTCCTGGTGTTGGCCATTCTTGTATGGCTTAATCTTCTTCATCAACCTGTAGGCCCTGTGAACTCACAACAAAACCTAAAAAGACAAGCTTATCAGATTGCACTTCTTGAGATTGGCATAAAGCTCTTCTTGTCAAGGGTTTTAAGTACCATCTCAAGATGTGTGAGGTGTTCCTAGGCACTTACTATAAACCAAAATGTCAAAGTAAACAACTACAAACTTACTGATGTACGCCCTAAGAACTTGGTTCATAAGGCATGAAGGTGCTTGGGGCATTAGTCAAGCCGAATGGCATGACTGTCCACTCGTAGAGCCCTTGCTTTGTCTTGAAAGCAGTCTTCCACTCATCACCTTCCTTCATTCTTACCTGGTGGTATCCACTTTTGAGGTCTATCTTGGAGAAGACCGTGGCTCCACTCAGCTCATCTAGCATGTCATCCAGTCGTGGTATTGGATGCCCATACTTGACTGTGATGTTGTTGATTGCTCGGCAGTCCACGCACATGCGCCAAGTCCCATCCTTCTTGGGCACTAGCAGCACTGGTACAGCACATGGACTGAGGCTCTCTCGAACATATCCTTTCTCCAGGAGCTCCTTGACTTGCTTCTCAAGCTCTTTGGACTCCTCTGGACTCATCCGGTAGGCTGGCCGGTTGGGCAGGGCTGCTCCGGCACTAGATCAATCTGATGTTCTATGCCGCGTAAAGGAGGCAAGCCTGCTGGTATCTCCTCTGGAAATACATCCTGGAATTTGTTGAGGAGTGTTGCTACTTCATGAGGTAGCTCTACCTGTCCCTGTTCTATACTCAACACTTCCTTGAAAACCATTAGTAACATTAAGTCCTTCGAGGTTAAAGCTCTCCCGACATGACTAGGTTGAATAAGAAAGTTAGACCTGACAAGTTTCTTTTCCTTACTCATTTGGAGTTGTAGCTCATGTACTTGGGCAGGTGTAAGAGGAGCTAGGCTGACCTTTCTCTTGTCATACACGAAGGTGTAGAGATTGGTTCTGCCATCATGCCGGGTCTCTTTGTCAAACTGCCATGGTCTTCCTAGTAGAAGATGGCCAGCTTGCATGGGCACCACGTCGCACACGACTTGGTCTTGGTACTTTCCCACACTGAATGGCACAGTGACTTGCTCATGAATCTTGAGCTCCACTTTGTCATCAAGCCATCTCAGTCTATATGGTCGAGGATGCCGTGTCCTCTCTTGACCTAGCTTATCAACCATATACGCACTAGCAACGTTAGTGCAAGAACCACCATCTATGATGAGGTTACATACCTTTCCCTTGATGGTGCAACGGCTGTGGAAGATGTTCTCCTTTGGATGGTCTCTGAAGGATCCACCATTGCACTGAGGATACACCTAGTGACCAGCACTTCCCCCACATCAGGGTACTCAATGTCACCATATTCTCCTTCTGGTTCATAGTCCTCTTCATCTTGGGACTCATATTCTCCTGCCTTCGTAATCAGCATGACTCGGTTGTTTGGGCACTCCCTTGAGATGTGTCCACGTCCCCTGCACTTGAAACAAGTTATGTCACGTGATCTTTGAGGGTTAGAAGACTTACCAGGCTCTCTGGTCACGGGTGGGTTCAGGAGGCTTGCTCTGAACCTTGACTGATTTTTTTGCCTTTCCACGGTCTCATGTTGCTTGGTGCCCAAGGTGTCCTAGGCTTGCTGTGGATGTCTTGGCTCTTACGTTTGATGTGCTGTTCAGCTTGCACAGATAGGTGGAACAAGTCTTTGAAATCGTTGTAGATTTGCCTTTCCACCTTGCAGCTGATCCTTTCTTGGAGTCCATCCAAGAATTGTGCCATCAATGCTTCTTCATCATCATTGAGCTCCAATCTGTTCCTTAGCTTCTCGAACTCTTCATAGTACTCCTCTACTGATCTGGTACCCTGCTTAAGAGTACGAAACGACGTTGCAAGTCCCTATGAAAGTAAGGTGGAACAAACCTTTATCGCATGACATCTTTCATGTCGACCCATGAGTCTATGGGCCTCATTCTTTTCCTCCTTCTGTCAGATACCTCATGATCCCACCAGATGAGGGCATTGTCCGTGAGTTGTGCTACTGCCATTGAGACTCTCCTAGGCCCTGGTTGGTTGTAATGATCAAAGATATGATCCATTCCTCCCTCCCAATCTAGGTAAGCCTCGGGGTCTACTTTTCCTGCAAAACTAGGAGGAGGCTTAACATCAGGATGATTTACCCAGTTAGTGTGTTCATCTCCATCCTCATGACGTCTAGGAGGCATTCTTGGTCTCTGAAGACCATATGGCTCAAAGCCATCATCTTCTGCCTGGTTGCCGTGGAGGTCCTCTCGCCTATGGTGATAGTTATGAGGTTGCGTGTCCTCATCTCCATTTGGCTGGTGTTCCTCCTGTTCGTGCCGTGTCCTAAGGTACTCAGGACCCTCAGGACGATCTTGCTCAGCTCTCACGTGCCTTATGGCCTGGAATCTTACTGGTCTCTCCACGCGCTCCAACCTCTCGCCTATGGATGCGAGTTGTGTTTGGAGTGTGGTGAACATGGCCATCATGGCTTCAGCTGCGTCTCTATTTTCTTCTCCCATGTGTGCTACAAAGAAAGAAGACAATTAGGGTGCTCCTAAATTATTAGGAGAGTTTTCTTTTTATATGTGGTTTGAAAAAATGCAAAAGGAAAAATTCTAAAGAAAGGAAATTTGAAAAAAAGGAAACTTCCTAGACAACTTGTGCTAGCTGTCCAATTCGAATTCTTTTAGTATCTTTTCTATTTTCTTTTTCTTTTTAATTAAACTTAAAATAAAGGAAATATGAATTAAACAAAAAGGAAAACGTGTATACAATGCAAAAAGTGAATCTAAACCCTAGTGATACACGTAGAAGGCTAGATGCACTCGGTTTGGAGTTTGAGGTTATTTTTTTGATTTTTCTTGAATGTGACTTAAACTAATGCAAGAACTCAAAACAAAACAAGCAAAAGGATAGAAACAACCTGTTTTAGGAGCTTTAAGCTCTGATACCAAAATGATAGAAGCCTCGATTCAAGGCTTGGATGCGTGTGGGCTGTTTGTAGAAGATTAGGAGAGAAACTCAACCTTAGGCTTCTGGATGGGGGTTTTCTGGTTGGTAAAATATGGAAGGGTGAAGTGAACCACACGAGGGGTGATGAACCTCGTGATAAATCACAAACTTAGAGCTAGGAGGCTGGTCTCAACTAGGTTCTAAGCACAAGATTCTTAGAGAGAAAACTTGTAGGGAAAAAGTTCTTTTTATTAATAATCAAAAGGTTGTCGAACTACAATGCTGGAAGGAGCCTTATTATGGACAGCTTGACCTTCTAGGGTCGATCAAACAAATAAAAGGAAAGTTTACAAAGTGCACAAAAGGAAAAAATACAAAAGTGTATAACCAAAAGGACCTATTCCTAAAATGTTCTTGACTCAAAATGTAAAGCAACTAGATCCTACCCTGCAAAACAGAAAGAGGCATATATTCGAATGTAAACTTACCTTAACTCACCTCACGGCCAAGAAATGGAAGGTGGCATTGTGGCATGCCTGCCGCTTGACTTGGAGTAGGTTAAAATCTTGGGCCTGACCTCTCTACTAAAGCCCAAGTCTCTGATGTTCCTTGTGTTGTTGAGAAGCCTTTGGACTCTAATTTGCTCTTCTGGCCCATTGTCCTTAGCTGCTCTTCCTCTAGAAGCTTGTCGACCCATAAGCTGAATTTGTAAAAGAGTGCTCTTGATCTGCTTCTTGTCATTGCTCCTGGAGGTACCACTGGTGTAGATACTTCCTCTAAGTGCATGTCCTGGAGCTGGTAGCTCATTTGATCCGAGTCCTCTTGTGTAGAAGTGGAAGTGTGCGTGTACTCGGCTGGATGGCCTGTACCGGCTGGATTGTGCGCGGTACTGGCCGGAATGACTTCAGGACCGGCCAAGTTGATCCTGGAGTCGGCGGTCATGAGGACCGGCTCATCCATGCTACTGTGCCGGAAGCTTGGGCCTGCCGCAATGTTGACTCTGGTCCTATGGTCATCCGGCTGGATGCTTAGATGAGCGAGATGGTCCTTGTCTCAAGCTTCCTGGTGGCCAGTCTGGTCTCCTGGCTGGATGATGACCTGATGTCCTCATCACAAGGGTTTCTAGTGGACAGTCATGCCATTGGCTTGACTAATGCCCCCAAGCACCTTCATGCGCCTTATGAACCAAGTTCTTAGGGCATACATCAGTAAGTTTGTAGTGGTTTACTTTGATGACATACTAGTTTATAGTGAGTGCCTACGGGAACACCTCACACATCTTGAGATGGTACTTAAAACCCTTCGACAAGAAGAGCTTTATGCCAATCTCAAGAAGTGCATTTTTTGTACTGATAAACTTGTCTTTTAGGTTTTGTTGTGAGTTCACAGGGCCTACAGGTTGATGAAGAGAAGATTCTAGCCATACAAGAATGGCCAACACCAGGCAACATCAGCCAAGTAAGGAGCTTCCACGGACTGGCCAGCTTCTATAGGAGATTCGTGCCCAACTTCAGCAGTTTTGCCTCACCATTGACGGCAGTAGTGAAGAAGAACGTGGATTCAGCTGGGGAGAAGCCCAGGAGAACGCATTCCAGGCCTTGAAGGACAGCCTTACACATGCACCAGTGCTAGTCCTGCCCGACTTCAACAAGACATTTGAAGTGGAGTGTGATGCCTCTGGAATAGGCATAGGAGCAGTGCTAACCCAAGGAGGGAGGCCAGTGGCATACTTCAGTGAGAAGCTAGGTGGTGCCTCACTGAACTACCCCACTTACGACAAGGAGCTTTATGCCTTTGTCCGAGCATTGGAGACTTGGCAGCATTACTTGCTGTCCAAGGAGTTTGTGATCCACACTGATCACGAGACTCTCAAACACCTCAGAGGGCAAACCAATCTCAAGAGGAGACATGCCAGGTGGATGGAGTTCATAGAGACCTTCCCATACATCATCGAGTACAAGAAGGGCAAAGACAATGTGGTAGCCGATGCACTATCAAGGAGGTTTGCCTTGATATCCACCATGGAGGCAAAGGTCCTAGGATTCGAGCACATCAAGGACCTATACAAGGATGATCCTGACTTTGCTGAGAGCTACAAGGAGTGTGGCACAGGAGTCATGGAAAGTTCTACATCCATGAGGGATTCTTGTTCCGAGAGAGAAGGTTGTGCATACCACAAGGATCAAGGGAGCTTATCATCCGAGAAGCTCATGGAGGAGGACTCATGGGCCACTTTGGTGTCGACAAGACTCTAGCAGTGGTCAAGGAGCACTTCTACTGGCCACACATCAAGAGGAGTAGAAGCTCATTGTGCAAGATGCATCACTTGCAAGAAGGCAAGTCCCGAGTGCAACCTCACGGGTTGTATCTCCCTGCCCATACCTACACATCCATGGGTGGACATCTCAATGGACTTCTAGGCCTGCCCAAGATCAACCACAAGGATGCAATCTTTGTAGTGGTGGACAGATTCTCAAAGATGGCACACTTCATCCCGTGTGCCAGTGTCAATGATGCCACGCAAACAGCCGAGCTGTTTTTCAGGGAGATAGTACGACTTCATGGAGTGCCAAGGACCATCGTATCAGACAGGGACACCAAGTTCCTCAGCCATTTCTGAGGACCCTTTGGAGGAAGCTAGGCACGAAGCTACTCTTCTCTACCACCTGCCATCCTCAAACCGATGGCCAAACTGAAGTTGTCAACAGGACACTATCAACTCTTCTCAGGACTACACTAGGGAAGAACCTCAAGACTTGGGTGGAGTGCCTGCCATTCATAGAGTTCTCTTACAACCGAGCCGTGCACTCAGCAACCAAGAACACACAATTTGAAGTTGTATACGGCTTCAACCCTCTCACCCCATTGGAGCAAACGCCACTGCCACCAGCAAAGATGACCAATCTCAACGGAGCATCCATGGCAGAGTTCATAAGGAAGGTACACCAGAAGGTAGCAGAAAACTTGGAGAAGAGGACCGGGCAGTACGTGACTCATGCCAACAAGGGAAGAAAGGAGATGATTTTCAACCAGGCGATTATTGTGGCTACACACGCAGGAAAGGTTCCCCAACCTAAGGAGTTCCAAGCTGGCAAGAGGAGATGGACCATTCAGAGTGCAGAGGATCAACAACAATGCCTACCACGAGCTTGAGTTTGATGTGTCTAACACATTCAACGTAACTGATTTACTGAATGGGGAGGGGATGATGAGAGCATCAGATCGTATGGACGGTCAGGAGATCAGATTACCGAGAGGCTTGCAGACAGATCTGCACGCTCTGGGTACTGCCTTTACTCAGCCGGGTGAGACCACCTTTCGAGAGGCCCAAACCTCCGCCCCAACTGGCGGTGACGTGGATGACACCGCCGGCCCAATTGGTGACGCCGCCGGCTCCGGGATCAACCTGGCCGGCTCCGATGACAATACGGCCAATACCTCGCACAATCCAGCCGGTACAGCCGATCTAGCCGATTGCACCACCATTTCAACATCTACACAAACAGACTCGAACCAGATAAGCTACCAGCCTCAAGACATGCATCTAGATGAAGTTTCTACACCAATGGTGCCACCAGGACAATGACAAGGAGCAGATCAAGGGCGCTCTTCCACAAGTTCAGTTTGTGGGTCGACAAGCTCGTAGAGGATGATCGACAAAGAGCATTGGCCCAATTGTAAGAATATTGAGATTATAGAGGAGAAATGTGAAGAATTGAATCTGAAAACTCAAAGAGAAGTATGAGAAAATGAGAAATGACTTAGACTTATGGAGAAGAATCTCCTAAGAGTATGTTATACATTGAGTCTTTACAGCCCTTTTATAGAGGATTTACAATGTGAACACAAAAGAAAACGAATTCAAACTTGTGGATGAGTTTGAATAGAGGAGGAGCCTGTCAACAACCAATGAGAAGAGAGGAGACAGCATGGGCATGACTGTTTGGTGTGGTTGCCAAGACTGTGCAGTATGGGCATGACTGTTTGGTGTGCCAAGACTGTGTGCAGCATGGGCATGACTGTTTGGTGTGGTTGCCAAGACTGTGTGCAGCATGGGCATGACTTTTCACCTTGATTCTTCTCCCAAGGTAGCTATTTAACCATTTCAACCATGTGGTTAATAATAACCCATCCTTTTTCATTTCCTTGTTATTCAAACTGAATTTTCGTGCTCACACTTGCCTTGTAGGTCAAGATAGGTCTTATTTGATTTTCCTATGTCAATACTCCCCCTCAAGCTAAAGACTTTGGAATCACCCTAAAGTCTTAAGTTTGGGAACCCAAGGCAACACCTCATTAAAAACCTTATTAAGGAAAACCACTTGGGACAAAACTTTAATAAGGGAAAAAGAGTGTGTTGCTCTTGGATTAGAGAACCTTTGATCATGGATGTGATAAATCGACAAGCCCAAGTTTGCTAAAGATGTTCTTACAAACTTTGAGACTTGCTGCCTTTGTGAAGATGTCAGCTAGTTGGTCTTCACTCCTTGTATAACATGGCAGAATGGTTCCATCTTGAACTTTCTCCCTAACCTAATGGCAATCGATCTC
>CM032162.1:39574988-39652787 GCA_018901935.1 Pugionium cornutum | reverse complement strand
CTTCCAGCATTATAGTTCGACAACCTTTTTGATATTAATAAAGTAGAACTTTTTCCAACAAGTTTTCTCTCTAAGAATCTTGTGCGCTTAGAACCTAGTTGAGACCAGCCCTCCTAGCTCTAAGTTTGTGATTTATCACGAGGTTCATCACCCCTCGTGTGGTTCACTTCACCCCTCCATCGAATACCAACTCAAAAACCCCTATCCAAGAAGTCCAAGGTCGAGTTTCTCACCTAAACTTCTCCAAACAGCCCACGCGCATACATCCTTGAATCGAGGCTTGTATCATGTTGAGTTTGAAGAAAATAAGAAGTGGGATTGGGATAGAAAAGAAGAAGTCAAGAAGATTGTTGTTTTATCTATGAATAACCTACAAGAATCAAGAGATCAGACCGAAAAAATCTCTAGCCCTGTTTCTTTTCAAGATGGTGACCACGATAACAATGAAGAAGGAGAAACTTCTGAACCACCAAAGAAGTACAAGTCAATGAGTGAAATCATGCAAATATCACCAAGATTGGAGGTTGAAGAAGTGGCTCAAATAATAGAAGGTTGCCTTCTCGCACATGAAGAACCACAAACTTACAATGAAACTTGTGGTAGTAAACAGTGGAGAAAAGCCATGAATGAAGAAATAAAAATGATTGAGAAGAGCAAGACATGGAAACTAGTAGACAAGCCGGAGAAGAAAAAATTAATAAGCGTGAAGTTGCTCTATAAGATCAAAATCGATGCGAGCGGCAACCCTATTAAAAACAAGGTGATGCTAGTTGCAAGAGGTTTTTTCTCAAGAATATGGAGTTGACTATCGTGAGACATTTGCCCCAGTCTCAAGACATGATACAATACGAGCTATACTTGCATATGCGGCTCAAATAAAATAGAGATTGTTTTAAATGGATGTCAAATCAGCCTTTCTAAATAGAGAACTAAAAGAAGAGCTTTATGTCACACAACCACCTGGTTTTGTGATTGAAGGAAAGGAAAAAAAGGTGTTAAGGCTATACAAAACCTTATATGGTTTGAAGCAAGCCCCACGGACATGGTATGGAAGAATAGAGTCATAATTCATTCAAAACGGTTTAGAAAGAAGTATGACTGATGCAGCTTTGTATATTATGAAGCAAGGAAAAGATGTGTTGATTGTTAGCTTATACATTGATGATATCATCATCAGAGGGAGCAATGTTCATCTCATCAACACATTCAAAGAAAATATGAAAAATAAATTCGAGATGACAAATCTTGGATTACTACAAGAAAACATCACATTCTCGACACACAATTTTGTCGGCAATCCGTCGGGAAGAGCAATTCCCATCTACTTTCCGACAACAAATGTCCATCGGGACTATTTTATCGGAAATCAATTTACGAATCGAGAATTACCGACGGTTTGGCGATAAAGGTTACCGTCGGAAACTTCCGACGGATAAACGATAGGTTCATGCCGTCGGCAAATACCAATGGATATTCGATGGATGTCTTTCGTCAGAAATTTCTGACGTATTTGCGATGGATTTTATTAGTCGGGCCGTCGACGTTTTCTGATGACCATTACCATCGGGAATGTGAACCGATTGTATATCCCGATAGTTTTCACCCATCGGGAGTTAACCGACATATATCCGATGGAACCGTCCGTCGGTAATTTCTGACGATGGCATCCGTCGGAAATAACCAAATAAGTGAAAAAATTAGAATATTTATTTTTTTTAAATTATTCATTAAATATTTTTAAACTATATTTATTTAAAATATCAAAACAATTAATATTTATATTAAATTTAATTAATATTTTTAAATATTTTAAAAAAATATTAATACAATTAATAAATATAATAATTATTTAATTGTTTTAAAACTACAAATTATTACATCGGAGGAGCAGGAGAAAAAGGAGGAGAAAAAAAGTCATTGGAAAACTTGTTTCTCATCATTTCTATAATATTTTTAAGATTTTTCATCTTTATTGTCATAGCCGCCATTTGTTCTTTTAGTTGTTCATTCTCCTTATTTCTAGCCGTAGATGTTGCACCAGCGATATCTGCAACTCTCTTGAGTTCTGGATGAAAACACTTAAAAAATGGTACTTTCAAAAAAAATATTATTAAAAATATATTATAATATTAAATAAAAAAATAAATAAAAAGAAAAATCAAACTTACATCCAGAACGAGACGGTTAATCTCAGAACGAGGCAATTCGGCGACTGAAGATGAAGAACCAACTTGAGACTGCTGAGTTAAAATATCACTTTTTCACTTTTTTTATGATCTCACTAACGAGACCATTTTGGATGCGACCAGTCTTTTTGTTCGTTTTGACGGTCTCGTGAAGTTGCAAGTGATCTGGAGACGCTCCAAATTCTTGTGCCTAAAAGTAAAAAAATTCTAAATTAATAATTTAAAAATTTTCAAACAATAATAAATAAAATTAATACAATAATTAATTTACCAATTGATCGGCTCGTCTCAGAAAACTAATCGATACGGCATTGTGAATAAAAATACTTTTGCCTCCTCGGTCGCTCTTCCGGTTTCCCGAATTAGTTCTCGAGATGAACTCAGTGCTGGAAGATTCCCAATAACGAATAAAGTCGTTCCAAACCAACTCATTCAACCCTTTTGGTTTATCTTCTCCATTTTTCTATTTTTGTTTCCACTCGTTCATGTCGTAGAAAAATTGTACTGCAGCCTCTTTTTGAAAAGCTTCTTCCACCAATTTTGTGTTCATGGGATCTCATGTAAATTTTTACT
Source organism: Pugionium cornutum (assembly GCA_018901935.1). Classification (NCBI taxonomy): domain Eukaryota; kingdom Viridiplantae; phylum Streptophyta; class Magnoliopsida; order Brassicales; family Brassicaceae; genus Pugionium; species Pugionium cornutum. The sequence goes on along the minus strand of CM032162.1, from coordinate 39,650,028 downwards.
GCGAAATTTACTTATATATTACTAAAAAATATTATTAAAAACTATTAAAAACAATTATATATTTAAAAATAAATTAACATACCGCAAACGTTTTGAACCAAATCTGACGTTCTTCGTACGGAATATCTCTAAATTTGGTATATGGTTTGTTCAAAAGAGAATGAATCATCTTTAATATAAATTTGATTATTCCGTTGTTTGAACTACCAATCTACAAATTTTTATTAAAATAGCGTTAAAATAATTATTTTAAATATAATTATAGAAAATTTAATTTACCATGTCAAATTTTTTTGACGTGTAGGATCGAGAAAAGTAAGAAGTTCACGACCAGGTTGCTGAACCAATTCTTCAATTGTCATTGGTCGGAAAGAATCATTTGTAGATTCTGGAACTTGAGTTCGTATAAAACTCGGAGTAGACGACTCATCACGTCTTTAGTACTCTTGATACGACCTATGATTATGATATTTTATCAATCTATCTACATTTACTATTTACTATTTTCTTTTCAAAATATTAAATTGTTTAAAATAATAATCAATTATTTTTTCATTCTTTTGATAAAATCAATGTCAAATCATTGGAGGTTTTTAAATAGAACTAACCAAAAGTGAGACCAAACTAATAGAAGATTTGACATTAACGCAGTATATTTATTTGGTTTCGTTTAACAATAATTCTGTTTTGTTTGTTCTTACAATATAGACATTTTTAATAACAAAATCATAAAGTTTAAAAAATCTTCAACTTTTCAATGCGAATAGTTTTTATTTTATCTATAAATTTTATGAGAGTAATTTCTTATAATCATTATATAACATAATTATTTTGTTTCTCAAATATCATCAATAATTTTATATTTCTTTAACTATAATTATTTTTTCTAAAATTATTATAAAACTAAAATTAATTTAAACAATAAAACTTAAACTTAAACTTTATATACTAAATATAAATTAATAATGTTTAATGTTTATGATATTTTTGTAAAAAAATAATTTTAAAAATATTTAAATAAAAGTTTATTAATAGTTTTTATAATAATTTTGAATGCTATTTTATGGGTTTTTAATGATATTTTATTTTATGGGTAACGTTCCTTTCATTTCTATGTGAGACAGTAAGTGTTTTCTCACAAGCCACAACCTTATCATTAAATTAGTCAAAAGGCTTCTACTTTTCTCACAAGCCACAATATTCACTATCGTTTTTCAAGTTTTGTTTTCTGAAGCAGTAAAAAATGTTATAATCAAAGTATGATTTTTAAAAAACACAATTGATCTTTATGACAAATAACCTTTTATTTCGTGTAAATGTATTTACATTTGATATCGTAACAAAATCAACACATTTTATATAGTTCTTTTTTATCGATTAGTAACAATACTATAAAATACTACAGTAGATATATATGATGGAATTGAGACAAAAATGACTAAATTCCAACTAAGAGCGACACTATTATAAAGAGATTATGCCAAATAAAATTTATGATGTTCACCGTTTTTCATCCGTATTTTAAATTTTTCTGAAAGACTACACAAAATTTCAATTGAATGTCGAGTAAGTTTCGAAATGAGCAATCATCTTCTGTTTCAATTCAAGTAACTCGAAGGGCGAGTAGTTGTTATTGTGGACACAGCATTGTGACATTCAAAACATGTAATTTGAATTATTAAAAAATTTACATGATTTGCAGCGATTTCCGGCGATGTACGGCGGGAGGCGAAAAGGCAAAGAAAAGAAGGAGAAAAACGCGAGAGAGAAAGAAGAAGAAAAGGTCATAGGTTATAATGACAATTTCCGTCGGGAATCCGTCGGAAACTTAATAAATATTTTCGTGAAATCATGCGTTGAGAATTACATTTTCTGCGTAAAATTTAAGCCATCGGAAATCCGTCGTTTTTCTGATGGACGGCTTAAAACCCGTGCATATTCGATAAATAGTCTCTCCACGTTGCAATTGACGGTTTTTCGATGGTTTTCCGATGGCTTTCGGACGGAGTTACCAAAGCCGTCGGAAATCCGTCGGTTATGTAAACTTCAAAAAAATATGTATATATTATTTAAAAAAATTTAGTTTATTTTGTATACAACAAAATGCATATGGAAATAACATCACGTTTTTCAATCTTGCGTGTAATCATTTATGAACATATGGAAATGAAATCGCTTTTTTGGGGTCAATAGATGCTTTTGGGGTCAGTTTATGTCTCCTCGAATAAAATGTGTATTGTGTTCATTAAAATCGGCGGACTACTTAATCTGATAAACATTCTGAATTAGCTAAATTTAGAAAAGATCATTTATATTTAATTAAAGTGTGGAAAAAAAATATTATTATCAAAATTTTAATCTGAATCTGATGAAAATTCTGAATTAGCTGAATTTTGGTCGTCAAACTCGCCAATCTCTTGTTTTGAATCTTGAAACACGTTGTAATCTCCGTTCGTGGTGTCATCAACAACAAGGTTAACTTCAAGAGAATTGTCTATTGAACCTAAGTTATCAATTGTACTTTGTTGCATAGGGTATTGTTCGGTAATACCACATACCATTCCTCTAGGATGTATTGAGTTTACTGTAATCCAAAGATATTGCTTGTTCTTCACACGAGGATATCGAATGTAACAAACCCGGTCCGCTTGTGATGCAAGTATAAAAAGATCATATTTTCGATGTCGCTTACGAGAGTGGACAGATGTAACACCGAATTCGTCTTGACGTTGACCCATGACAAGGTCATACCAGTCATAGTAGAACACAATATAGCTCAAATCAATCATTCTTGGATAATAAACTTCTAATATTTCACGAATAATACCGTTGTATATAATTTCTCCTGATTGAGATGATTCACCATGATTACAAGTTGTTTGTGAGTTTCTTTAGCAATGACTCTTAAAACCATATCCACGAGTGCAGTACATTGGATAAGATTTTGCAGTAAATGTAAGACCACTCACCAACTCAACTAATCACGTGGGAAACGTTATCCCCCTAGAATCACATGTATTAACCTACAAAATAATTGAATGTAGTAAATTATATATATATAGGAAACTATTATTGAAAATTACATAATTATGGTAACACTAACATAAAAATGCAACCATCTTTCAAATTCGCTTTTTTTAAGTTCGACCAACACATTCTTTGTGTAATCTGAATAATGAACACGTATTTGTTCCATATATATCATGTTAATTATGAACAAAATAATTAATAATAAATTATAATAACAATTAAAAACAAAATTTAATTGAATGTACCTTTCACATTACAAAATCTCATCGCAATTTGTCAAAATATACAAATACAAGTGATTGTGTTCCTCCTCTGATATGTGTCGCGTATTCCTTTTTCCACTTAAATATCCAATTTGTGTAAATACTTCGGGCACATACACTGGATAGCTTGGTTTTTCTCCTCCATCATCTTGTCGTGCAGGTCGTCTGTTTTTTGCTTGGACTTGCGATGGAAAATAGTAGCTGGCAAAGTTAGATATTTCTTCATTAATACTTTGTGCGACGATTGAACCTTCAACCCGAGCAAGATTTTTAACTTTTTTCTTTAGGTGAACGTATATCTTTCAAAAATATACATTCATCGGTACTGAACAGGTCCTCCAAGCGATGGTTCTCTAGGGAGGTGAATAGCAAGATGCTCCATAACATAAAAACGCTGGTGGAAATATTTTTTCCATGTTACAAATGAGAACCGCTATTTTTTTCCTCCAAAAAAGTTCATATCATATAAATAGTATCCGAGATATTACGCCAATAATATTGGTGAAGTTTTAGGTAGTACACAAATACATATAGTTGAAAGCTGAAAGTAGTCTATGTCACATTAAATACCAAATTTATGTATGTGCAAAAAATTTTAGATGGTAAAAATTATTAGGAATTTCTGAAAATTTGTCGTTGAGTACTAGAGAATCTAGTGGCCGAAAGCTAGTTTAACAAGTATCTCATGTTTTTAATTGAATATCCAAAAGCACGAAGAAGCCGACGGGGCATTCCGAGAATCGAACTCGGGACCTCTCACACCCTAAGCGAGAATCATACCACTAGACCAAATCCAACGATGTAAGAACCTTCTCCATGATTCTCATCTCATCTAGTTTCTCGCTATTTCTTTTTAGGTTATTAGTCACCGTCAATACTTTTGAGAAGTAATCGGAAACTATTTCATCTTCTTTCATTTGTAAAGCTTCAAATTCTTTTCTTAGAGTTTAAAGACGTACTTTCTTGACTTGCTCCGCTCCTTTGTAATATACTAGAAGTTTCTCCCACGTTTCTTTAGTCATTTTTGCTTCTAAAACCCTCTCGAATATGTTTTCATCTAAACCTTGATATATTATGCAAAAAGCTGTCTTGTCTCTCTTCCTTAAATTTCTCAAACTATCCTTTTTTGTTTGAAATAAATTACCTTCATTCTCTGATACAATGAAACCTTGTTCGAGTTATCTCCCATAGATTATATGCTCCTAGAATTGCCATCATTCTAAGACTCCAATTGTCGTTTTTGCTTTTTGTGAGCATCGGAACTTGGAGGGAAACACTATTACTTGCCATTTTAAAAAAAAATCTTCTAGCTCTGATACCATTTTGTTGGGAGAAAATAATTTTAAAAGTGGTGGAAAAGGTGTTTAACAAGATTTGAGAAAATAGGAATTTTAGTAAGAAAAAGAAAATTTTATCTCTAGAGGAATTTGTTATTTTATTGAAACAAATTGTTTTTCTTTAGAACAAGTTAACTACAAATGAGAGGGCAATAAGGTATTTATAGCCTCCAACTTAGAAAATATCTCAATATTTTAATCATAAATCTAGAGAGTTATCTCATAATATTTTCATACAATTATCTTGATATGGTGAAGATAATTTTAGATATATTTTAGAATTTGGATCAAGTTTTACTTGAACCCAATTAATATTATTGGATCATTGATCCAATAATTAAACTTGATCCAAAATCAAGTTTAATTTTCAACACAAATCAAAAGAAAATTAATAAGAGTAACACGATTGTTTTAAATCTTAGGAATCTTAGAAACTAGCTTGGCTTGAATGATAGAGACTCTTAGAAACCGAAGAACTCAAGTTAGTGAGAAAAGGCCTATCATGCTGAGGCTGTGATGTACTGGATTGCTTCCTTACAGATGCCTGTCATGGTTGCTTCTGGACCATAGACCTTGATGGGAACACCGATTCATTTCCAAGGGCTCGCATTTTAGTAAGTCCCTTTTGATAATTTGGTCTCCTCTTCTCACAAATATATGCATTCTTGCTGCTTTCAGCTTTGCTTCCTGTTTAGAAATGTAATCACAATACGACAGAATTATGTTTTTGCTTTTGATCATCTCCTTGACAGAATTATTGTTAAATTAGAACAAACGGATCAGTCATCGAAGCTACTGCAAAATACAACACCATAGACAATCAAAAGCATAGTGCCACAAATGAAGTCGAAATGTCAATTTCCAATACACACAAAAGACTTAAACCCAAAATTTAGCCAACCAAATGCACAGATGTATATACATAACGTTACAAGTACAATGTAGAGAATAGTTAAAAAGGAAAAGACGAAGCTTCAATGACTCAGAAACTCCCCACAGATTTTCCGGAAAAACCCATAACTTTCCCGAAATAAAGTGTTGAAATATAATCAAATCTCGTATAATATAAAATCACATTCGTATAAATTAGTTACTAATTAAGAGTCACGAATTATCAATTCATATAGTTTTGTCTTTTCAATTATACAGTCGCATTGGTTCAACACAATGAGTTGTGTCTTTTCAAGTAAAGAGTCATGTCCTTTCAAATATAGAGTCGTGTTGTTTCAAATTGTGTCTTTTCGGTATGTATAAATTTAGATCGAGTCTTTTATTCATAAAATCAAGTTTTTGAATGTAATACAATCAAGTTAATAAAAGGTTGATTAGTTTCAATCTATATTCTCTCTTTTTTCTTCATAACCGTAAAAAATCTTCCAAACACCAACATGGTATCAGAGCTTTACGATTTAAGAGGAAAAAAGAGAAAGCACTAGTTTACAACTCATTGCAAGAAGAAAAGCAATAAGAAGATATCGCATAAGTTAATCGCAAAATAAGCCGAGACTATGCAAGGCTCTCCACATCAAGGGATCACTATATTCGATGGGGAGAAGTACACTTTCTGTAGCATTAAGATGGCAACCATTCTAAGGACTAGAAAATTATGATCCATGGTTTAAGAAGGCGTGCCGGTCGAACCAGTACAAAAACAAGAAACCCCTAAAACAGCAAGGACAAAATCGCTTTGAGAAGAAGCGATGTCAAATGATACGATGGCATTGCAAATTCTGCAAACGGCTGTGACTGATCAAATATTCTCACGCATTGCGGCATCATCAACATCAAAAGAGGCATCGGACATATTGAAGGCTGAGTATCAAGGTTCTCCTCAAGTCCGATTGGTTAAACTTCAATCGTTGCGTAAGGAGTACGAAAATCTGAAGATGTATTATAACAAAGATATTAAGACATTCACCGATAAGTTAATTGTTTTGGAGAATCAATTAACTTATCATGGTGAAAACAAAAACCAACTATCAACTCATACAGAAGATACTCATTTCTCTCCCAGCCAAGTTTAATAGCATTGTTAGTGTTTTGGAGAAAACTCGCGATTTGACTTCACTAACAATGACAGAGCTAATCGGTATTTTAAAAGCACATGAAGCAAGAGTGGCTGCAAGAGAAGAAAACACTAATGAAGGACCATTTAATGCTCACTCAAAAGGAACCAAATCCGGTTTCAAACGAGACAACACCAAGAGCCGTGTCAATCAATGCAAAAAGTGGTGTCAGTTTTGCCAGAAAAGCAATCAGAAAACGAGTGTTGGAAGAAACCGAAAGAAAACAATCATAAAAAGAATGAAAGAGGTAACAAGGAGTGTTACAATTGTGGTAAGATTGGCCGCTACTAAAATATGTGTCGCTCAAAGAAAAAAGAAAAAGTGCATGGAAGTCTCGAAGAGAAAGACTTGGTGAAGACCACATGTTGTTTAATGCAAGTGAAGAAGCAATAACAACATTAAGAGAATACATTTGGTTAGTAAACAGTAGATGCACTAGTCATATGACGAAAGAAGAGAGATACTTTTCTAAGATCGATAAAAGTATCAAGGTTCCGATTAAAGTCAGAAACGGAGAAATAGTAATGACATTTGTCAAAGGAGATATTACCGTCATGACAAGTTATGGCAAGAAAGTCATCAAAAACATTTTCTTGGTACCTGGTTTGGAGAAAAATTTGTTGAGCGTTCCTCAAATTATTTCAAACGGCTATCAAGTTTGTTTTAAAGACAAGAAATGCATCATTATAGATGCAAATGGTAAGAAGATTATGGATATTCCGATGACTCACAAGAGCTTCAGAATCAAGTTAATTTCAGTATAAGAAGAAGCCATGATACAAGTTAGCAAAAGGAAATGGAAACATGGCACAAGAGACTTGGTCATGTAGGCAACACACGGTTGCAACAAATGCAAGACAAAGATTTGGTAAATGGGTTACCAAAGTTTAAAGTCAACAAGGAAGTATGTGAGGCATGTAATCTTGGAAAGCAATCACGCAAAAGTTTTCCAAAAGAATCTCAAACTAAGACAAGAGAAAAGCTTGAGATTATGCATACGGATGTATGTGGACCGATGCAACACAAATCGCTTGATGGAAGCCGTTACCTTCTGTTGTTTTTGTATGACTATACTCACATGTGTGGAGTATACATCCTAAAACAAAAATCTGAGACCTTTTTAATGTTCAAGAATTTCAAAGCCGTGATCGAAAAACAATCAGATCGTACCATCAAGATGTTAAGATCTGATGGAGGTGGTCAGTTCACTTCACAAGAATTCAATCGTTTTTGTGAAGAAGAAGGAATCAATAGGCAAGCTACACTGCCTTATTCACCACAACAAAATGGTGCAGCATAACGCAAAAATGGATCTTTGGTGGAGATGGCGAGAACAATGCTTATTGAGCAAGGCTTACCGCTCAAGTTATGGCAGAAGTGGTATACACCGTGGCTTACTTACAAAACCGTCTACCATCAAAGGCAATTGAAGATGATGTGACGCCTATAGAGAAGTGGGGTGGACACAAGCCAAACGTATCACACTTGAAACTATTTGAGAGCATATGCTACGTGCATATTGCCGATCAAAAAATGAGAAAATTAGATGCTAAGTCAAAGCGTTGAATCCTTATCGGCTATAGCAATCAATCCAAAGGCTATAGAGTTTTCATCTTGGAGAATGAGAAGATTGAAGTATCAAGAGATGTTGAGTTTGAAAAAAATAAGAAGTGGGATTGGGATAGAAAAGAAGAAGTCAAGAACACTGTTATTTTATCTATGAATAACCTATAAGAATCAAGAGATTAGACCGAAAAAATCTCCAGCCCTGTTTCTTTTCAAGATGGTGACCATGATAACAATGAAAAAGAAGAAACTTCTGAACCACCAAAGAAATACAAGTCAATGAGTGAAATCATGCAAATAGCACCAAGAGTGGAGGTTGAAAAAGTGGCTCAAATAATAGAAGCTTGCCTTCTCGCACATGAAGAACCACAAACTTACAATGAAGCTTATGGCAGTAAACAGTGGAGAAAAGCCATGAATGAAGAAATAGAAATGATTGAGAAGAGCAAGACATGGAAACTAGTAGACAAGCTGGAGCAAAAAAACATAATAAGCGTGAAGTGGATCTATAAGATCAAAACGGATGTGAGCGGCAACCCTATTAAACACAAGGCGAGGCTAGTTGCAAGAGGTTTTTCTCAAGAATATGGAGTTGACTATCTTGAGACATTTGCGCCAGTCTCAAGACATGATACAATACGAGCTACACTTGCATATGCGGCTCAAATGAAGTGGAGATTGTATCAAATGGACGTCAAATCAGCCTTTCTAAATGGAGAACTAAAAGAAGAGCTTTATGTCACACAACTACCTGGTTTTGTGATTGAAAGAAAGGAAGAAAAGGTGTTAAGGCTATACAAAATCTTATATGGTTTGAAGCAAGCCCCGCGGGCATGGTATGGAAGAATAGATTCATACTTCATTCAAAACGGTTTAGAAAGAAATATGAATGATGCAACTTTGTATATTATGAAGCAAGTAAAAGATGTGTTGATCGTTAGCTTATACGTTGATGATATCATCATCACAGGGAGCAATGTTCATCTCATCAACACATTCAAGGAAAGTATGAAAAATGAATTCGAGATGACGGATCTTGGATTACTACAAGAAAACATCACATTCCCGGCGGACAATTTCGTCGGCAATCCATCGGTAATAGCAATTCCCGTCTACTTTCTGACAACAAATGTCCGTCAGGACTATTTCGTCGGAAATCAATTTCTGTCGGGAATAGCAATTCCCGTATACTTTCCGATAACAAATGTCCTTCAGGACTATTTCATCGGAAATCAATTTCTGTTGGGAATGAATCGGGAATTACCAATGGTTTGGCGATAAAGGTTACCGTGTTTCTGACGGATAGACATTTGGTTCATGCCGTCAGCAAATACCAACGAATATTCGATGGATGTCTTCTGTTGGAAATTCCTGACGTATTTGCGATGGATTATGTCAGTCGGGCCGTCGACGTTTTCCGATGACCATTACCGTCGAGAATATGAACCGATGGTGTATCCCGACGGTTTTCACCCATTGGGAGTTAACCAACATATATCCGACGGACCGTCCGTCGGTAATTTCCGACGACGGCATCCGTCGGAAATAACCAAATAAGTGAAAAAAATTAGAATATTTATTTTTTTTAAATTATTCATTAAATATTTTTAAAATATATTTATTTAAAAGATTAAAACAATTAATATTTATATTAAATTTATTTAATATTTTTAAATATTTAAAAATATATTAATACAATTAATAAAAATAATATTTCTAATTTTAAATATAATAATTATTTAATTGTTTTAAATTTACAAATTATTTTAAGAGAAGTAGAAGGAGAAATAGGAAGAAAAAAAAAGTCATCGGGAAACTTGTTTTTCATCATTTGTACAATATTTTTAAGATTTTTCATCTCTTTCGCCATAGCCGCCATTTGTTCATTTAGCTGTTTATTCTCCTCATTTCTAGCCGCAGATGTTGCACCACCGGTATCTACAACTCTCCCGAATCCTGGATGAAAACCTTTAAAAAATGGTAATTCCTGTAAAAACAAAAAAAATATTATTAAAAAGGTATTATAATATTAAATATAAAATAAATAAAAAGAAAAAATCAAACTTACATCAAGAACGAGACGGTTAATCTCAGAACTAGGAAATTGGGCGACCAAAAATGAAGAACCAACTTGAGACTGCTGAGTTAAAATATCACTTTTTTTTTTACTTTTTCGATCATCTCACTAGCGAGACCATCTTGGATGCGACCAGTCTTTTTGTTCGTGTGGACGGCCTCGAGAAGTTGCACGTGATCTGGAGGCGCTCCAAATTCTTGTGCCTCAAAGTAAAAAAATTCTAAATTAATAATTTAAAAATTTTCAACTAATAATAAATAAAATTAATATAATAATTAATTTACCAATTGATCGGATCGTCTCATAAAACTAGTTAATCCAGCATTGTGAATGTAAATGCTTTTGCCTCCTCGGTCGCTCTTCCGGTTTCCTGAATTAGTCCTCGAGATGACCTCAGCACTGGAAGATTCTCAATAACGAATAAAGTCGTTACAAACCGACTCATTCAACCCTCTTGCTTTATATTTTCTCTTTTTCCATTTTTGTTTCCACTCGTTCATGTGGCAGGAAAATTGTAGTGCAGCCTCTTTTTGAAAAGCTTTTTCCACCAATTTTATGTTCATGTGATCTCATGTAAATTCTTGCTACGAAATTTACTTATATATTACTAAAAATATTATTAAAAACTATTTAAAACAATTATATATTTAAAAATAAATTAACGTATCGCAAATGTCCTGAACCAAATCTGACGTTATTCGTACGAAATATCTCTAAATTTGGTATATAGTTTGTTCAAAAGAGAATGAAGCATTTTTAATATATATTTGCTTATTACGTTGTTTGAAATATCAAACCTAAAATTTTTATTAGAATAGCGTTAAAAAATTATTTTAAATATAATTATAGAAAATTTAATTTACCATGTCGAATTTTCTTGAGGTCTCGGATCGATAAAAGTAAGAAGTTCACGACCATACTGCTGAACCAATTCTTCAATTGTCATTGGTCGAAAAGAATCATTTGCATATTCTGGAACTTAAGTTGGTATACAACTCAGAGTACATGACTCACCACGTTTTTGGTACTATTGATACGACCTATGATTATGATATTTTATCAATCTATCTATATACCATTTTCTTTTCAAAATATTAAATTATTTAAAATAATAATCAATTATTTTTATTTTTATACTTTTGATAAAATCAACGTCTATTCTTTCGAGTTTTTTCAAATAGACCAAAACTGAAACTAACACCAAACTAATAGAATCTTTGACATTAACGCAACATGTTTATTAGGATTGGTTTAACAATAGTTCTGTTTTTGTTTATTTTTAAAATATAGACATTTTTAATAACAAAATCATAAGGTTTAAGAAATCTTCAACTTTTCAATGCGAATAGTTTTTATTTTATTTATAGATTTTATGAGAGTAATTTCTTATAGTCATTATATAATATAATTATTTTGTTTCTCAAATATCATCAATAATTTTATATTTCTTAAACTATAATTATTTTTTTAAATTATTATAAAACTAAAATTAATTTAAACAATAAATTAAATTTAAACTTTATATACTAAATATAAACCTATAATTTTTAATGTTTATGATATTTTGTAAAAAATAATTTTAATAATATTTAAATAAAATTTTATTAATAGTTTTTAGAATAATTTTTAATGATATTTTATGGGTTTTTAATAATATTTTATTTTATGGGTAACGTTCCTTTCATTTCTATGTGAGACAGCAAGTGTTTTCTCACAAGCCACAACCTGATCATTGAATTAGTCAAAGGCTTCTACTTATAATAGTATCCCTTTCAATATTCACTATCGTTTTTCAAGTTTTGTTTTCTAAAGCAGTAAAAAATGTTATAATCAAAGTATGATTTTTTAAAACACAATTGATCTTTATGACAAGTAACCTTTTATTTCGTGTAAATGTATTTACATTTGATATCGTAACAAAATCAACACTTTATATAGTTCTTTTTTATCGATGAGTAAAAATACTATAAAACACTACAGTAGATATATATGATGGAATTGAGACAAAAATGACTAAATTCCAACTAAGGGCGACACTATTATAAAGAGATTATGAGAAATAAAATTTATGATGTTTACCGTTTTTCATCCAGAATTTTAAATTTCTCTGAAAGACTACACAAAATTTCAATTGAATGTCGAGTAAGTTTCGAAATGAGCAATCATCTTCTGCTTCAATTCAAGTGACTCGAAGGGCGAGTAGTTGTTATTGTGACATTCAAAACATATGAGAATCTGTGTAAAAGATTCTACGGTTGCACGATTGGCAAACATGTAATTTGAATTATTAAAAAACTTACATGATTTGCGGTGATTTCTGCCGATATACTGCAGGAGGCGAAGAGGCAGAGAAAGAAGGAGAGAAACGAGAGAGAGAGAAAGAAGAATAAATGGTCGTAGGTTATATTAGATATTTTCGACGGTAATTTCCATTGGGAATCCGTCGGAAACTTAATAAATATTTTCGCGAAAACTCGCGTTGGGAATTATGTTTCCCGCATAAAATTTAATGCCGTCAGAAATCCGTCGGTTTTCCGACGAAGGGCTTAAAATCCGTGCATGTTCGACAAATAGTCTGTTCACGTTGCAATTGACGGTTTTCCGACAGTTTTCTGATGGCTTTCTAACAGAGTTACCAAAACCGTAGGAAGTCCGTCGGTTATGTAAATCAATATTTTGAAAAAATATTTATATATTATTGAAAAAAATTTAGTTTATTTTGTATACAACAAAATGCATATGGAAATAACATCACGTTTTTCAATCTTGCATGGAAGCATTTATGAACATATGGAAATGAAATCGCTTTTTTGGGGTCAATAAATGCTTTTGGGGTCAGTTTATGTCTCCTCGAGTAAAATGTGCATTGTGTTCTTTAAAATCGGCGGACTACTTAATCTGATTAACATTCCGAATTAGCTAAATTTAGAAAAGATTATTTATATATAATTAAAATATGGAAAAATATATTATTATTACAAATTTAATCTGAATTTGATAAACATTCTGAATTAGCTGAATTTTGGTCATCAAACTCGCCAATCTCTTCTTCTGAATCTTGAAACACGTTGTAATCTCCGTTCGTGATGTCATCAACAACAAGGTTAACTTCAAAAGAAGTGTCTATTGAATATAAGTTATCAATTGTGATTTGTTACATAAGGTCTTGTTCGGTACCACATACCATTCATGTATCATGTATTGATTCACTATAATCCAAAGATATTGCTTGTTCCTCACACGAGAATATCGAATGTAACAAATCAGGTCCGCTTGTGATGCAAGTATAAAAGGATCATATTTTGGATTTCACTTACGAGAGTGGACAGATGTAACACCGAATTCGTCTTGACATTGATCCATGACAAGGTCATACCAGTCACAGTAGAACACAATACACCTCAAATCAGTTATTACTAAATAGTGAACTTCTAATATTTTACGAATAACACCGTTATATACAATTTCTCCCGATTGAGATGATATATCATAATTATAAATTGTTTGTGAGTTTCCTTCGCGATGACTCTTAAAAGCATATCTACGAGTGTAGTACATTAGATAAGATTTTGCAGTAAATGTAAGACCACTCACCAACTGAACTAACCACGTGGAAAACGTTATCCCCCTATAAGGACATGTAGTAAACTACAAAATAATTGAATATAGTCAATTATATATAAATAAGAAACTATTATTGAAAATTACATAATTGTGGTAACACTAACATAAAAATGCAACCATCTTGCAAATTCGCTTTTGTTAAGTTCGATCAACTCATTCTCGGTCTAATCTGAATAATGAACACGTATTTGTTCCATGTATATCCTTTTAATTATGAACAAAATAATTAACAATAAATTATAATAACAATTAAAAACAAAATTTAATTGAATGTATCTTTCATATTCCAAAATTTTATCGCAATTTGTCAAAATATACAAATGCAAGTGATTGTGTTCCTCCTCTAATAGCTGTCGCGTCTTCCCTTTTTCCATTTAAACGTCCAATTTATGCAAATAATTCGGGCACATATACTGGATATCTTGGTTTTTCTCCTCCATCATCATGTCGTGCACGTCGTGTATTTTTTGTTTGTACTTGCGATGTAAAATAGTAGATGGTGAAGTTAGATATTTTTTCATTAATACTTTGTGCGATGATTGAACTTTCAACCTTGGCAAGATTTTTAACTTTTTTCTTTAGGTGAAACATATATCTTTCAAAAGGATACATCCATCGGTACTGAACAGGTACTCCAAACACTGCTTCTCTAGTGAGGTGAATAGGAAGATGGTACATAACATCAAAAAACATTGGTGAAAATATTTATTCTAGTTTACAAATGAGAACCGGTATTTTTTTCCTCCAAATTTCGTATATTGTTTGCACTAAATGATCTTGTACATAAATCTCGGAAAAAACACAAATTCCTACATAAAAAAATTAATAACATATAAATAGTGTCCTAGATATTACGCCAGTAATATTGGTGAAGTTTTAGGTAGTACACAAATACATATAGTTGAAAGCTGAAAGTAGTCTATGTCACATTAAATACCAAATTTATGTATGTCCAAAAAATTTAGATGGTAAAAATTATTAGGAATTTCTTGAAATTTGTCATTGAGTACTAGAGAATCTAGTGGCCGAAAGCTAGTTTAACAATTATCTCATGTTTTTAACTGAATATCGAGAAGCACGAAGAAGCCGATGGGGCACTCCGAGAATTGAACTCGGGATCTCTCGCACCCTAAGCGAGAATCATACCACTAGACCAAATCCAATGATCTATAATCTTCTCATCTAGTTTCTCACCATTTCTTTTTAGGTTATTAGTCACCGTCAACACTTTTGAGAAGTAATCTGAAATTAGTTCATCTTTTTCGTTTGTAAAGCTTCAAATTCTTTTCTTATAATTTGAAGACGTACCTTCTTGACTTGCTCCGCTCCCTTGTAAGATACTAGAAGTTTCTCTCATGCTTCTTTAGCCATTTTTGCTTCCAAAACCCTGTCGAATATGTTTTCATCTAAACCTTGATATATTAAGCAAAGAGCTGTCTTGTCTCTCTTCCTTAAATCTCTCAAACTATCCTTTTTAGTTTAAGATAGATTACCTTCATTCTCTGATATAAAGAAACCTTGTTCGACTATCTCCCATAGATTATATGCTCCTAGAATTGCCATCATTCTAAAACTCCAATTGTCGTAGTTGCTTTTTGTGAGCACCGAAACTTGGAGGGGAACACTATTACTTATCATCTTTAAAAGAATCTTCTAGCTCTGATACCATTTTGTTGGGAGAAAATAATTTTAAAAGTGGTGGAGAATGTGTTTAAGAAAATTTGAGAAAATAAGAATTTTAGGAAAAAAAAGAAGATTTTATCTGTTGAGGAATTTGTTGTTTTATTGAAACAAATTGTTTTTCTTTAGAATAAGTTAACTACAAATAAGAGGGGAATAAGGTATTTATAGCCTCCAACTTACAAAACATCTCAATATTTTAATCATAAATCTAGAGAGTTTTCTCATAATATTTTCATACAATTATCTTGATATTTCTTTCTAAGGAGATGAAGATGATTTTAGATATATTTTAAATTTTGGATCAAGTTTTACTTAGACCCAATTAATATTATTGGATCATTGATCCAATAATTAAACTTGACCTAAAACCAAGTTTAATTTTCAACACAAATCAAAAGAAAATTAATAAGAGTAACAACGATTGTTTTAAATCTTAGGAATCTTTAAACTAGCTTGGCTTGAATGATAGAGACTCTCAGAAACCGAAGAACTCAAGTTAGTGAGAAAAGGCCTATCATGCTGAGGCTGTGATGTACTGGATTGCTTCCTTACAGATGCCTGTCATGGTTGCTTCTGGACCATAGACCTTGATGGGAACACCGATTCATTTCCAAGGGCTCGCATTTTAGCAAGTCCCTTTTGATAATTTGGTCTCCTCTTCTCACAAATATATTCATTCTTGCTGCTTTCAGCTTTGCTTCCTGTTTAGAAATGTAATCACAATACGACAGAATTATGTTTTTGCTTTTGATCATCTCCTTGACAGAATTATTGTTAAATTAGAACAAATGGATCCGTCATCGAAGCTACTGCAAAATACAACGCCATAGACAATCAAAAGCATAGTGCCACAAATTAACTCGAAATGTCAATTTCCAATACATACAAAAGACTTAAACCCAAAATGTAGCCAACCAAATGCACAGATGTATATACATAACTTACAAGTACAATCTAGAGAATACTTAAAAAGGAAAAGACGAAGCTTCAATGACTCAGAAACTCCCCACAGATTTTCCAGAATAAAGTGTTGAAGTATAATCAAATCTCGTATAATATAAAGTCACATTCGTATAAATTAGTTAGTAATTAAGAGTCACGAATTATCAATTCGTGTAGTTGTGTCTTTTGAATTATACAGTCGCGTTGGTTCAACACAATGAATTGTGTCCTTTCAAGTAAAGAGTCGTATCCTTTCAAATATAGAGTTGTGTTGTTTCAAATTGTGTCTTTTCGGTATGTATAAATATAGATCGAGTTTTGTCTTCATAACATCAAGTTTTTTAGTGTAATACAATCAAGTTAATAAAAGGTTCATTACTTTCAATCTATATTCTCTCTTTTTTCTTCATAACCGTAGAAAACCTTCCAAACACCAACATAATGCTAGATCGAAGTAGCAAAAAACTAAAAATCCCTTGATCAAAGTACAGAAATAAGAGCAAATAACGAACCTCGGGAATCACCAAAGCGTCCTTTCTCCGATACGAAGCTGATCAGAAACACTGATGAGACCCAGTGGAGCGAATCGATGGCGAATAAGCCGATAAATCAGGGAGGAAAAAACTGGCACAGAACCGAATCCCGATATGAGCGAAGATCAAAGCGATAGAAACCCTAGCAATCTCGACGAAGCGATAGAAACCCTAGCAATCTCGACGAAGTGATAGAAACCCTAGCAATCTCGACGAAGCGATAGAAGCCCTAGCAATCTCCACGAAGCGATAGAAACCCTAGCAATCTCGACGAAGCGATAGAAACCCTAGCAATCTCTTGGGAGAAAAAACGCCAAGCCTGAATCATGAAAGATCTTCTTCGTTACGATACAACGAGTTTTCGTGATTTATATATACTATAGACTTGCACAATGTCGGTCGTGAGAAAGCCGGTTAAACCTTCTCGACTTGACTTTAACCAATGTATTCGATCAGAATGGCTTTTTTTCATTTGGGTGTCATGAGTTTTATACCACAAAATAGTTTTGGTCATATTCGTTTGTCAGCCGCAGGAACCTACGGTTGTGCATGTGGTAGATTATTGTTCGTTTAGCATACCTGTGACAGACGCAACTGTTACACGATGCGTCATGCATCGCAATTTTTCGACCGCTGATTAAAACAGCGGTGCGACTAAAAATCTGCAATTAACCACAACCGCAATCGTCGACAGCATACAACAAACAACATCTACCATAGCCGTAGCCGTAGCCATAGCGTTGACGAAACGAACAACACTCTTACTAAGAAAAGGGCTATATGTGGTTTTGATATATGATAAATTATGGTCTGAGTCAAAACAAATTATCCAAAAAAAAAAAAGAACGACTCAGCCCAACGGAGAAGCGAAAGTAAGCCAATAAATTAAGAAATTATCATTGGTCAAAATAAAATTGAAAATGTGTTTGTTTAATGCCATTGACCCATACACATCCCGTAAAATGATGATATTTTAGATACCCATACCAACATCCATCTTACTCTTCAACGCCATTTATAACAGGTGATTTAGTTTAATAACGACCATATATGCAATTTCAAAACTCAATTAAGTTAGTAATTAAGAGTCACGAATAATCAATAATTCGTGTAGTTGTGTCTTTTGAATTATACAGTCGCGTTGGCTTGAATGATAGAGACTCTCAGAAACCGAAGAACTCAAGTTAGTGAGAAAAGGCCTATCATGCTGAGGCTGTGATGTACTGGATTGCTTCCTTACAGATGCCTGTCATGGTTGCTTCTGGACCATAGACCTTGATGGGAACACCGATTCATTTCCAAGGGCTCGCATTTTAACAAGTCCCTTTTGATAATTTGGTCTCCTCTTCTCACAAATATATTCATTCTTGCTGCTTTCAGCTTTGCTTCCTGTTTAGAAATGTAATCACAATACGACAGAATTATGTTTTTGCTTTTGATCATCTCCTTGACAGAAGTATTGTTAAATTAGAACAAACGGATCCGTCATCGAAGCTACTGCAAAATACAACGCCATAGACAATCAAAAGCATAGTGCCACAAATTAACTCGAAATGTCAATTTCCAATACATACAAAAGACTTAAACCCAAAATGTAGCCAACGAAATGCACAGATGTATATACATAACGTTACAAGTACAATCTAGAGAATACTTAAAAAGGAAAAGACGAATCTTCAATGACTCAGAAACTCCCCACAGATTTTCCAGAATAAAGTGTTGAAGTATAATCAAATCTCGTATAATATAAAGTCACATTCGTATAAATTAGTTAGTAATTAAGAGTCACGAATTATCAATTCGTGTAGTTGTGTCTTTTGAATTATACAGTCGTGTTGGTTCAACACAATGAATTGTGTCCTTTCAAGTAAAGAGTCGTATCCTTTCAAATATAGAGTTGTGTTGTTTCAAATTGTGTCTTTTCGGTATGTATAAATATAGATCGAGTTTTGTCTTCATAACATCAAGTTTTTTAGTGTAATACAATCAAGTTAATAAAAGGTTCATTACTTTCAATCTATATTCTCTCTTTTTTCTTCATAACCGTAGAAAACCTTCCAAACACCAACATAAAGAAGCATAATGCTAGATCGAAGTAGCAAAAAACTAAAAATCCCTTGATCAAAGTACAGAAATAAGAGCAAATAACGAACCTCGGGAATCACCAAAGCGTCCTTTCTCCGATACGAAGCCGATCAGAAACACTGATGAGACCCAGTGGAGCGAATCGATGGCGAATAAGCCGATAAATCAGGGAGGAAAAAACTGGCACAGAACCGAATCCCGATATGAGCGAAGATCAAAGCGATAGAAACCCTAGCAATCTCGATGAAGCAATAGAAACCCTAGCAATCTCGACGAAGCGATAGAAACCCTAGCAATCTCGACGAAGCGATAGAAGCCCTAGCAATCTCCACGAAGCGATAGAAACCGTAGCAATCTCGACGAAGCGATAGAAACCCTAGCAATCTCTTGGGAGAAAAAACGCCAAGCCTGAATCATGAAAGATCTTCTTCGTTACGATACAACGAGTTTTCGTGATTTATATATACTATAGACTTGCACAATGTCGGTCGTGAGAAAGCCGGTTAAACCTTCTCGACTTGACTTTAACCAATGTATTCGATCAGAATGGCTTTTTTCATTTGGGTGTCATGAGTTTTATACCACAAAATAGTTTTGGTCATATTCGTTTGTCAGCCGCAGGAACCTACGGTTGTGCATGTGGTAGATTATTGTTCGTTTAGCATACCTGCAACAGACGCAACGGTTACACGATGCGTCATGCATCGCAATTTTTCGACCGCTGATTAAAACAGCGGTGCGACTAAAAATCTGCAATTAACCACAACCGCAACCGTCGACAGCATACAACAAACAACATCTACCATAGCCATAGCCGTAGCCATAGCGTTGACGAAACGAACAACACTCTTACTAAGAAAAGGGCTATATGTGGTTTTGATATATGATAAATTATGGTCTGAGTCGAAACAAATTATCCAAAAAAAAAGAACGATTCAGCCCAACGGAGAAGTGAAAGTAAGCCAATAAATTAAGAAATTATCATTGGTCAAAAGAAAATTGAAAATGTGTTTGTTTAATGCCATTGACCCATACACATCCCGTAAAATGATGATATTTTAGATACCCATACCAACATCCATCTTACTCTTCAACGCCATTTATAACAGGTGATTTAGTTTAATAACGACCATATATGCAATTTCAAAACTCAATTAAGTTAATAAAAAAACTATAAAGCTCACAACAAAATTTTTTTTTTCTACTCAAACTACATTTTTTAAAAGGCTAAAATATTGCATAAAAAACTCGCTATAACCTCTCACTAAACCGCCTCCGGTTAAAACTTTAAAACCAATTCAACCGGTGTTTACACAAGCTCGGGTATACAATTACAAAGTCTAGCGATAACCCGCCTTTTGTATGTGTACAATCGATCTGACTGATTGAAAATTTTATCTTTTTCGATAAGTTTTTCGATTCCCGAACTACAAAATCTCCAACGTTGTAGTGACTCCAGTTTCCTCGCTCGGTTAACACGCATTGAGACGAAGAATATTGACCATCATCAGTCCATAGTTGAAACCAAACCGGTTTAATATCCCAACCATGGACTTGTTCGGTACTACAGACCCGTCGACCAAACCACTTGCCAGATTGGCCTAATTGAAGCCTGAAAAAGATGCTGTAGGTTCCAATCGGGAAGGGGAAATCAATTTCACCATCAACTTCAAGCCACCAGGTTTGTTGGAGATAAGCTACAGAGGAAAATCTGCAAGAATCAATAAAAATGGTTAACACTTTAAATTGGCAGAGAACACAGATCATAGCAACACAAAATTAACTTACTTCGAATATCAAAATGAATCCTACTCATACGGAATAGAAATGACCATCGACTGATATCAACTTTGGCTGGAAAAAATGAATGTTAGACCATAACATTTACCATAATGATCCATTCCCATAATTATCAGAAAAACAACGATCTCTAATTGTACAAAGGAGTTTAACAAAAAAACATGGTTGTAAAACTCAGGTCACATGATCAGCACAAAGAGTCAGGGTAAAAAAACGAAAAGGATACTCTTTTGTAGAGCTTGTGTTAGCTAATCAAACAAAGCACATTACCATCACTAGAAAAAAGAAGCATACTTTTGGAGTGAGTGAGTGTTAGGCAACCAAATCAAGCACGAAAATGCTACAATGAAAATTGGATGAATAAACTTGATATATCTTGGTTCAATGAAATTATTTTTAATGAAAAATAGATAATACATTCTTATTTTTAATGTGAATAATAGAAAATAAAGTAAATATTTATTGTTACCAAGTTGTGTTTTTTCTCTCTATTTTTTTTTTAATCATTGGTGATTACACTTCTATAACAAAAAATAAAAAATGCCGTTCATATCTTTAAACTAGATATATTGCAAGTATAATGTGTGTTACCTAAAAAGTGTATGTAACCTCTTTTCTTTGCGTTTGCCAAAATTGAATCAAAATGATTTTATATGCTGTAAAATTTGGATATTGTAAGAATAAGGATTAAATTCAAACTATCATATTTTGTATCTTTAGTTAGTTATGTTAAAATTCAAAAAGAGACGACAAGTTAAAAACAAAATCAAATATTACTATTATTATATAAAATCATATTGTTAACATTTTGATTTATCCTTTTTTAAGGAAATATTCCAAAATTACCAAAATAATACGAGAGATTTCTCTATTGACCATAGTCTTCGTGATCAAGAGTTGTGTTACCGGCTTGATTGTTGACAATTCATCAACACATGTAACCGTAGTTTCAACCGTACAACTAACTTTGTCGTTCAATGTGATATAGTCCTTAACTTCCAAAACTTTAAAAACCTCACCAAAAAAACCAATAGCGAGATCAAAATTTTTTGCGCATACTTTATAAGAACCTTTAGACATACGATCGATTGTGCTATTAACAAGCGATTGGAATTGCTTCATCATATTAGAGACGTCTCGAAATTCATATTGCATCAAATATTTGATGAGCCTAGAAAAATCCAGCGTTGCAATTCCAGGGATTAGTTTTAGAATTTCCATGCAACACGAAAAATTAATATATTTTTCTGTGCATATGCCGTGGATCTCATCTTTGCTAACCATTGTACTAAATTTTGCATGTGATGGTATAGCGCAAAAAAGTAAAATTATAGGAACCAATAAAAAGTTTTTTTGTTATGGATGCAACAATTTTTTATAAAAATATTTGAAAACTTATGTGCAATTTATATAGGCTGAAGTATATCTTTACACTTAACGAAAACAGATATTTTTCACCTTAAATGCTAACAAATCATATTTCATAATAAATCGATTTGAATTAATAGCAAAAATATATTCAATGTTTTTTTATATTTTAGATAAATTTTAAAATTGTAGATTTTATATAGGACATTTAAATGAAAACAGCTATTTTTTACCATAAATACTAACAAATTATGTATCATAATAAATTGATTTCCATTAATAACAAAAACGATCAAAACATTCTTTTTGGTAATTAAGATATATTTTAAAATTGCAGATTTTCGTTTAATATAAATAACACAAACTTTGAATGAATCTACATAGTTTATAATAAAGAAAAGAAAGAAGATTTATATTCTACATAGTTTTG
Organism: Pugionium cornutum; assembly: GCA_018901935.1. Classification (NCBI taxonomy): domain Eukaryota; kingdom Viridiplantae; phylum Streptophyta; class Magnoliopsida; order Brassicales; family Brassicaceae; genus Pugionium; species Pugionium cornutum. The sequence continues at coordinate 39,627,224 of CM032162.1, read as the reverse complement.
GAGTTTTATATTTTTAATAAATTAATCAATAGTTTTATATTATCTCGGGGGTGGAATTAAGAATGTTAACATTGTCATGTGTTAGCCAATAAGATATCATAATTTTGACATCATCGGTATTTTTTTTGGGATTCCAATAATTGCAAATAACCAATAAATATGCGAGCGATGAAAATGAAAATTGATGAAAGTTTGTAATATATTTTTGTTTTTTTTCTTTTTTTGGATAATGTATTGAAAAGAATGTGAAATATCGTATTCATGTCTTACTATATATATATAGTAACCACATTATTAATGCTCATCAATTACATTTTACTCACAAACAAATAGAAAATACATCAATATATAAATAATTTTTTTATTTAATATTTTATTAATGATTTTATTGCACGAGATAGTGACTCAACCAAATTTACTATATATATAGTAATACATGGATACGACAAATTAATAATCTCTGAATGATCTGATGAAAAATTATATTTGATGATTAATCATATATTTGGTTCCTCGTTTTTTATAACTATATCAAAAATTACTAGAATAATGATTTCATAGTTGATATAACTATTTTTGTTTAATTGCATTATAAAAATTACACTTTTTTTAACGTGTACAACGTCTGACAAGTTATCTTACTGGTGTTACACGAAATCCAAATTGAATATGCGCATTAAATACTCGCTAGAATCGTGTCATCCAACGGCTGAAATTGAAATTTGAAATACGTTTTTCTACAGTGCACTAACAATACCTTTCAGATCTTCAATCATTTTGTAGGATATCAGTTACAAACCATCACATCACAGCCAATGAGCAGAATGTATCGGTTGAATTGTGAGAACAAAATAGATAAGTTGTAAAGCAAGTGAACAGTTGGAAAAAAAATTTCTCGTTTGTTTGATATTTTCCTAATTAAATCTTTTTTTTGTTATTCATCAAAATTTCCCTTTATTTTAAAAATCAATATCTCAAAATAAGTCAAATATCCAACGTTACCATTTTCTTATATGACTTATGAACCTCATCATCACAATTTTTTTAATAAATATATTAGTGACTGGATAAACGAAAAAAATAATTTTTTATGTTTCATTCTCTTAAACTCAATTGCCAAGTTGAGTTTATGGATTATTTTGATTTAAACAAAAGGCCAATGTTACTTAAATCAATTACAACAACATTGTTGATATATTATTTAGGAATTAGTAGATAAGATAATAAAATTATATTATATGTTTATCTGACATGGTTATGTATAAGATAAATATGTATTTCGGATCCATTTTTCAGAAATGATCAATTCGTCGGATATTCATGAATATTTTTCAACTTATTTTATATGTTAAATTTTTGATGGATTTCAAACAATATTCCGACAATAACGTTTAATTGAAAATATATTAAAAATTATCCATCAAAATATTTTGATAAAATATTTGATAGATGAAGCGTCAAAAATATTCCAAAAAAAAGTGTTACGGATTTTCAGTAACGCTTTCCAAATTTTTTTTGATAGTGTTATATGTTTAAATGAGTTTTATTTCAGTATTGTAATTAATGGTTTGATATATTAAAATTCTTCTTAAAAATTAAAAATATTATTAAATTTAAGTAATATTATCCATACAAAATTAAAATATTTGAAAACAATATTTAAATGCATAACTAACATTGAATGTAATAAAATAAATGAGCGACTGAGACTAGTATGAGAATTATCGTATCATAAATTCATTTACACAAGTAAGCTCCTCGCAATTGTGTCGTAATTTTTTTCAATTTCATGGAATTTAGTATCCTTTTTACCGAACTCTTTGGTTCAATTTCTCAATTTTTCTGACAAGTTTAACATCTCGCTGAGAAGAAAAAAAAACAAAAAAAAAATGATATGGCTCGCCAAACTTTCTAAACTGAATTGAATTGATAATATTAAAAAATCCGTGAATACCACAAATATAAAACAACAATTATGTAAAATTAAAATATCATTAAGCATAAAATAATTAATTTTAGAAAAAATTACTACAAAGAAATTTTTTTAAACATTATTTTATCAATACGTTTTTTAATTTTTTTAAACAGTTTTTAGATTACCAAAATTAGTTTTTTTTTATAGTTACTAAGTTAGTTTTTAAAACCTTTTTTAATTAAAAGAGTTTCTTAAGTATAAAAACATTTTTTCAGTTAGAAAAACGTTTTTACAAAATATATACAAAATATATAATTTTAAATCCTTTTAGAAATAAAAATTATATTTTCTAAAATTTGAAATCCCTTTTCAATAAAAAGTATTTATAAATTTAATTAATCAAATACAATATCACATTTAATATATAATATAAAAGGGCATTTAAAAATTACATATCTAGCTATAAAACATAAATTTAAACAAGAAAAAGTATTAAAAAAACTTATAATTTTAGTGGAGAAATTGGGATGGATAAAACATAAACGATAGGTATGAATAAAATATATAACCAAAAAATCGAATCGAAAGAGATCTAAAAATGGATACTGAACAAAAATCGATAAAAATATTTAAACGAATCTTACATTATGATATCCAAACTGGAACAAAACCCACACCGAACCGATAACCCAATGGAAAATCAGAAATGCCAAAAATATAATTATATATCTAAAAATAATAATTATATTTAGAGTTGAAATAACTATATTATTGAAATTACAATAAATCGAAATATCAAATATTTTTGGAGCAAAATATTCAAAATAACCAAAATAATTAAATTATCATAAAATTCAAAGTTATATTCATCAAAATTTAACTAAATTTTAATCATATTTAACTATCTTTTCAATTTTTAACAATATTTCGGGTACCCGAACCCAAATGTAACCGTACGAAATCCAAATCAAATCCGATTCAAAATTCTAAAATACTCGAATAAATCATAAAAACATGACATTTGCTGGAAAAGAGTATTAATAGGTAATATAGAATAGCAATAGTCAGACTTTCTAACTGCAACACTATTTTGGTAAATTTTCTTTATTTTCAATTGAGTTTATACTATAAATATATGGCTATTTACCTGGATATTAATAAATTATATATTACTTTATTGTGCTGGTTTTCCATGCACTGATTATGAATGTTGATTTCATCGGTTTACTATATATTTTTTATCTTTTAAAATCTTACGTTATAAACAATACATTTTCATTTTAATTTTTATTTGTATATAGAAAATAATTAAACATTCAGTATCATTGTTTATCATGATTTCATAATCATAAACTCTAGATTATTTTAGATAAGTTATAAAATATGGGTGTAATACAATTTCTGATTTTGTATATAATGAATAATAATCTAGCAAACTAGTTAGCATTTCATTCATGGTTTTTAAATTTGATGAAAGATATTTTTATTTTATATAAAAAAATCCAACAAATGAAAAATATTTTAACTTGATCAAGTCCATACAATTATATGCTTGTTTTCATTTATAGTTTTAACAAAAATGTCTTTAAACTGATAACATAGTATTAACGACGGGTAATGCGACAAAAATAACATTTAAAACTACTAATTGCTAAGTGGTAATCCTCACGGTTTTTTCTCTCTCGAGAGAGTTCAAAAAGTGGGCCGTTACAAATTAATGAATCTGTAACGTATGGGCCGCCATCTCGATCCGCCGAGCCCAGACACGGTGCCGGCGAGAACGCACATCGGCAGAGGCTTCCCTGCGTGGACCTCCGTCGCCACTCCCCCAATCACGCCATTGATTAGGGAATCAGAATATGGATTGTCGAAGATCTGGAATATTCGAAAGAATATCACCACATCGGATCCGCGATCCTCCACGGAGGATTTACTTTCCATCCCCTTCGACCGAAACTGGTCGAGTATCACGTCGCCATTAATGGTGTACTCACTTTCGGAAAGCGAGAGTGCGAGCAATCCGCGACTTTCACCCAACGAAATCACGCGGAGTCAAGGAAATCGCGGTGACAGTGGGATCCCGCCATTAAAGGCGAATCCACCAGAGCCATATAAAACCCCGTCTCACCTCCTAGTCGACACCACACACCTCGAAAAAGCACAGAAAAGAGAAGTCCAAAAACAGGAAGGAGAAAATCCTTCCCAGCCTCCGAGAAACCGCAGATCGGAGATACTGTTCGGCGACAACGCCAAAGGCAACAGAGGCAACCGCAAATCGGCGACTCTAACTCGGCATCATCGGAGCTCATTCACTCGCCGGAAGTACCCTAAGTCGGCGAGAGTCGGTCGGCTACCAATAATCCCGATCAACCGACGTGTGTGGAGAAGACATAACCGAGGCGAGTCATCGGTTATTACGGAAATAACCAATACCGTGGGCCCCACACCAATTCCGGTCCAACTTTACATAACCAGAACCGGTTTACCACTTCACGCCGGGATAACCGAGATGACAATTTCAGGAATGCTGGTATCCAAAACCTGTTCGGGCCGAAGAAAGCCAAGCCCAATAAAGATTCGGGCTTTTGACAACTCGGCAGTTCTCAAGAGGTTTGAAACAACCCTAGTGGGCAGGATTTTGAATATGACTATGCAAGGACACCGAGTCCGCACCTTCATCACCCTCTTACCCTCAATCTGGCAATGTGAAGGTCGGGTGCAGGGCCAGGACTTGGGACAGGGAAGGTTTATGTTCCGGTTCAACTCAGAGGAAGACATCATATCAGTCTTGGAAAAAAGGCCATACCATTTTGATCAATGGATGACCACACTCGAGAGATGGGTCCCGAGTGTAAAGCCTGACTTCCCAAGGACAATTCCCTTCTGGGTGAAAGTTGTGGGGATACCGACCCACTACTGGGCAGAGGAGACAATCATTGATATTGGGCAAGCTATGGGAGAACTCCTACAGTACGATGTCAATGAGGCAAGAATTAGGGTTTCCCTCCAAGCAGAGGAACCCCTGGTATTTATACGGGACCTACAGTTCGCAAATGGAGACATAGTAACGGTCACATTTGACTATGAAAGGTTGGCCAAGTTCTGTGACCGATGCCTTCGAATAACACATGACGAGAGACACTGTCCAGACAAGCAAGGCCCCTCCCACGGCAGGCCAGAAGCTCCTCTTCCTCCTCCTCCACCTAGGAGGGTGGAATCTGACTCCCCACTCCACAGATACCTAGCGGAATGGCCCAAGAAAGGAGATAAGCCCCAAAGAGGAGTGGACCTAAGGGACCCCAGAGGAATCAGAGGATCCAACCACCCCTCGGCAAAGCGGGCCCTCCACTTCGAGGAACCTAAGAGAACGGAAAGCCCACAGAATGGGAACAAACCCAAGAGATCGGTGCTAGACAGACTCCAGGAACCAGAAGGAGACAGAAGCAGGGACAGGAAGAAGGAAATCGATAGACCCTCTTGGTATAAGGAAACGGAAGAGGAAGCTCGAAGGGAGAACAGGAGAATTCTGAGAGGCTCCTCATCCAAACAAAGCCCTACCCTCCCAGAAAACGCGGTACTGCCACAGATCCAACTGGGGTCTGCAGGACGGATCAACCCACAGGAAATCATATCCCCGATGAGGGATATGCTCACAGGGAGGAACAAAAGACCGGAAAAAAGAGGGACCAAAAGGCTGGACATCAGGGTGACTAAGGCCCTACATGCAAGAAAGAAAATAGGGAGAAGCCCGTACCGTGCCTCTACCGTAAAGAAACACACAGTAATGTATTTTGGAGAAACCAAGCGCCAGAACAAGACAGTACGAGGGAAAGAGAAGTCATCACCAACGCCTGCCACAGAGGCCAACCCTTCAGGCAAGGGTAAATCTGATGGACCCAAGAATCCGGTGGTCAAGGAGCGACCACCGGAGGATGCCTGATGATCCTAAGTTGGAACTGCCAAGGAGCGGGGAGCTACTTGGCAGTTCGGAGATTACGGGAACTACGGAAAACGTTGTTCCCGAGGTTACTTTTTCTAATGGAGACTAAGCAGAATAAGGGATTCATACAAGATATGCAAGCCCACTTAGGTTATGATTTTCTTTTTACGGTAGAACCATCAGGACGTAGCGGCGGCTTAGCACTGATGGCCCTAGCGGAGTGTAACGTTCAAATTTTATTTTCAAATAAAAATATCATCGATGTAATGGCTACTATTGGTGATAATAAATTTTCATATCTTTCGTTTACGGAGACCCAGTAGTAAAACTGCGGAACAATGTCTGGGAACGCTTGACCAGACTAGGACAGGAAAGAACAGAACCATGGTTGATGATTGGAGACTTCAACGCAATCATGGGAAATCACGAAAAATCAGGAGGAACATCCCGCCCTGAAAGCAGTTTCCTGGACTTTCGCCTCATGTGCGAGAACTGCGGTATGACCGATTTTCCTCACAAAGGAGATAGCATGTCATGGTTCGGACGTAGAAGGTCCGGAATAATCCGGTGTAGACTGGACAGAGCAATGGGAAATGAGGAGTGGCACAATATATACCCCCATACCAGGTCAGAATATCTGAAATTCTGTGGATCGGACCATCGCCCTATCTGGGTTCAGACGTTAACCCAGCCACAGAGGCGGGTCCGTAGCTTTCGCTTCGACAAGCGATGGATCTCGAAGCCAAACTTTGGAACGATAGTTAAGACAGGATGGATCGGGTCGGCGGAGGACAACGACTTGACAATAGCAGAGCGAATAAGCAATTGTCGGAAAACAATATCCAAATGGCGAAGGCAAGAAACGATGAGCTTCTCAAAATACATAGATGAGATAAAGCAAAAGTTGGAGGCAGCACAATCATCAGATACAGCATCTGCAGAAGAAGTGGCAGAACTAAACCGACGCCTGTGCGATGCTATTCGAGAAGAAGAAATTTTTTGGCAGCAAAAAAGCCGAGCGATATGGCTGAAAGAAGGGGACCAAAACACAAAGTTCTTCCACGCAATCACTAAGCAGCGCCGTGCAAAAAACCGGATCATAGGTCTAGTAGACAAGAAAGGAGTATGGGTGGAAAAGGAGACTAGAGTGGAAGCAATAGCGGTGGAATACTTCACAGACCTGTTCTCCATGTCTCAGATAGAGGAACTGGAGTCATCTCTACAGCACATCACAACGAGAGTATCGCCCGAGATGAACAACCGCCTCGAACGCAGGGCAACAAAAGAGGAAGTCAAGGATGCACTCTTCTCAATGAACCCAGAGAAGGCCCCAGGACCCGATGGGATGACAACACTATTCTTCCAAAACTATTGGAACATCCTGGGAGATCACTTGCTAAAACTGGTAGATGACTTCATGACGCTTGGAAGGTTTGATCCAAGACTCAATGAGACCAACATTTGCCTCATCCCAAAAAAAGAGAAACCTAGACACATGACTGAGTTCAGACCCATTAGCCTATGCAATGTGGTATATAAGGTCATATCAAAGGTACTCTGTAACAGGATGAAAGAAATACTACCATCACTGATCTCAGAAACGCAATCGGCCTTCGTGGCTGGCCGAATGATATCAGACAATATTATCATAGCGCAAGAGGCTTTCCACGCCCTCAGTACGAAACTGAGCTGCCAAATGAAGTACATGGCGATCAAGACGGATATGAGCAAGGCATATGATAGAATCGAATGGCCTTTCCTATCAGCACTAATGGAGAAACTCGGATTTTCAAAGAAATGGACGGACTGGATAATGATGTGTATCAAGACGGTTACCTACCGAGTACTCATTAATGGGAGCCCAAGGGGCAAAATAATCCCCTCTCGTGGGTTAAGACAAGGGGACCCTCTCTCTCCATACCTATTCATTCTGTGCACGGAGGCATTAATTGCCAACCTAACAGCAGCGGAACAGGACAAACACTTAACAGGACTTCGGGTGGCACGCCCAAGCCCACCAATATCCCATCTCCTCTTTGCGGACGATAGCCTGTTTTTTTGCGAAGCTTCTGAAGAACAAAGCATCGTACTCTCCAAAATCCTAGACACATACTGCAAGGCCTCTGGCCAGAGGATCAACTACGACAAGTCAACCATAATCTTTGGGAAAAAAATACGAGGCGACATCCAGGAAGCAATAAGGACAAAAATGGGAATTCATGGAGTGGGAGGAATAGGGAAATACCTAGGAATCCCAGATAACCTCAAAGGCTCGAAAGCATCAATATTTGCATACGTGAGGGATCAAATCAATCGAAGAATAAACGGATGGTCGGCAAAACTACTATCCCGAGGAGGGAAGGAAATCATGATAAAGGCGGTAGCGATGGCTATTCCGACATACGTGATGACATGCTTTCTTTTGCCAAAAACGCTGGTCAAGCGAATTACTAGTGCGATAAGCAAGTTCTGGTGGGATAGAGGGAATTCCGCTTCAGGAATCCACTGGACCACATGGGAAACACTCTGCCTACCGAAATCAGAGGGAGGAATCGGTTTTAAAAATGTGGCAGATTTCAACAAAGCCCTCCTAGCCAAACAACTTTGGAGATTGGAGAAATACCCCAATTCGCTCATGGCCAAGGTCCTGAAAGGACGCTACTTTAAGGACTGCCATGTCTTTCAGGCAAAAAAGCCTTATCGGCCCTCATACGGATGGAGAAGTATTATATCAGCCCAAGACCTAATCACCAAAGGGACGCGGAAAATAATAGGAACATGTGATACAACAAGCATTTGGGAAGATCCGTGGGTGCCAGATACCTTCCCCAGACCACCAAATAGCCTCAACCAACAGAGAGACCTGGATCTAAAAGTATCAGACCTGGTAGAGGTGGGGAATGGGAAATGGAAAACACAAGAGCTACGAAGACACTTTCCTGAGGAAGACGTGAGGCTCATCTCCACCATAACGACGTCCAACCGTATAGTCGGAGACAAGCACTGCTGGCATTTCTCAAAAACGGGAGAATATACGGTGAAATCAGGATACGAAACCCTCCAGAAGGGGGGGCCTATCAGGAGACAACTCCTACTCCAGAAACCATCACTCAACCCACTGAAGGGGGCAGTTTGGAAACATCAAACCCCGAGGAAGATCCAACACTTTCTCTGGCAAGCCCTATCAGGGGCAATACCAACTCATGAACGCCTCCATTACCGGCATATACGGGAAGACGCCACATGCGAGGTCTGTGGGTACGACACAGAAAGCATTAATCATACCCTGTTCCTATGCCCGCCGGCAAGACAAGCGTGGGCACTATCAAATATCCCCTCAGCGCCCTCGACCTTCCCTATCGACAGCCTATGGGGAAACATATACTACCTCATACAGGAAAAAAAAGCGACAATGCAAATGGACTCAAAAGCGGACTCGGACTCCAACTGGTTCCCTTGGATCCTATGGTTCATATGGAAAGCGAGAAACGAGAAAATATACAACAATGTATCTCGTTCGGCAATGGACATCCTGGAAAAGTCACGCCGAGAAGGAGAACTCTGGACCCAAACAACACAACCAAATGGACAGGACCACACGCACAGCGAGTGGACCGAGCCGGCAGGACACGATAGGGAGGGGCAAGGGCCTTTCGTCTGTTTTGTGGATGGGTCGTGGAAGAAGGAAGAAGAAACAGAAGGGCTGGGATGGATTCTGAAGCTACGAGACGGGACAAGCGATCTGATGGGTATGAAAGGCAGCTACAGAGGATTAACTCCCCTACATACGGAGTTCAACAGCCTGCGATGGGCAATGAGGAGCCTGCATAATATGCAACGCTATTGCTCCAGGTTCTACACAGACTCAACTGACCTAATCAGTATAGTCTCAGAACCTGAGAAATGGCGAGGCTTCGCAACGGAGATAGAAGAGTTCGAGACACTGCGCAGCAACTATCCTGAATTCGCACTACACCATACGACAAGGACAAACAACCCACAAGCGGATGAACTAGCAAAGAACGCCAGGAGAAGGAACTCAATATTTTCATATATTAGCACTTCGATACCATACTGGTTCGAAGATACAACTGGTATCTTTTAGACAGTAGACGATTGTAGTGCTAATCACAAGTGACAAAAAAAAAAAAAAAACTACTAATTGCTAATTAATAACAACATATCAATAATTATGAATTTTGATATGCGATTTTAAAGTCAGCGCTATAGTAGGCAAAACTACTAAAAATAAATTGATAAAAATAATGAAACCTATATAAATTTTTCCATCGTTATTTTATCAACAATTGTTAATTTCTTAAAAAAATCAAAAGTAACAATCAAAATTCACGTTATTTATTATTATTATTATCAAGAACCCATAAGATAGTCTCTGATCATCTTTTTTTGGAAAATAGTGACAAAAAATTCATTAGTATTCTTTTAATCAAAATATACTTTTTTATATTTGTAAGGTTCATAAGAAACAGTTTATTAGTGATGCATATAACAGAAATAGACTTAGTATGATTTATATGTTAGTATATGAAATTTCATGAGTGATCTTTGACTACTATAATATCAACCCTGCTCTTGAGAGTTTAATTAATTATATAAGAAACATAAGAGATTATAATAAAGAAAAGAACCAAGATTTATATTCTACATAGTTTTGGGGGTTTTGAATTTTTAATAAATTAATCAATAGTTTTATATTATCTCGAGGGTGGAAACAAGGTTAACATTGTCATGTGTTAGCCAATAAGGTATCATAAGTTTGACATCATTGGTATTTTTTTGGAATTCGAATAATTGAAAAGAAACTATAAGTATGCGAGCGATGAAAATGAAAATTAATGAAAGTTTGTTAGTTATTGTTGTTTTTTTCTTTCTTTGGATAATAGATTGAAAAGAATGTAAAATATCGTATCAATGTTTTACTATATATATAGTAAACTTACCACATTATTAATGCTCATCAATAAAATTTTACTCACATGCAAATAGAAAATGCATCAATATATAAATAATTCTTTTAATTTAATATTGTATTAATGATTTTATTGCATGAGATAATGACTCAACTAAATTTACTATATATATAGTAAGACATGGATACGACAAATTAATAATCTTTGAATGATCTCTTGACAAATTCTATTTGATGTTTAATCATATATTTGGTTCTTCGTTTTTTATAACTGTATCAAAAATTATTAGAATAATGATTTCACAATTGATATAACTATTTTTGTTTAATTGCACTATAAAAATCACACTTTTTCTTAACATGTACAACGGTTGACAACTTATTTTACTTGTGTTACACGAAATCTAAACTGAATATATGCATTAAATGCTCGCTAAAATCGTGTCATCCAACGGCTGAGATTGAACTTTGAGATACGTTTTTCTACAGTCCACGGACAATACCTTTCAGATCTTCAATCATTTCGTATGGTGTCAATTACAAACCATCACATCACTGCCTATGAGTAGAATGTGTCGATTGAAGTGTGAGGGCAAAATGGACAAATTGTAAAACAAGTGAACAGTTGGAAAATAAATTTCTCGTTTGTTTGTTATTTTCCTAATTAAATCTTTTTTTTTTGTTATTCATCAAAATTTCCGTTTATTTTAAGAATGAATATCTTAAAATAAGTCAAATATCCATCGTTACCATTTTCTTATGTGATTTATGAACTTCATCATCACAATTTTTTTCTAATAACTATATTACTGGTTGGATAAACGAAAAAATGATTTTTTATGTTTCATTCTCTTAAACTCAAGGGTCAAGTTGAGTTTATGAGTTATTTTTGTTTAATTACAAGGCCCACGTTACTTAAACCAATTACAACAACATGATTATTGATATATTATTTAGGAATTAATAGATAAGATAATAAAATTATATTATATGTTTATGATTATCTAACATGGTTATGTATAAGATAAATATGTATGTGGGATTCATTTTTCAAAAATGATCAATTTGTCGGAAATTCATGAATATTTTTCAACTTATTTTTTATGTTAAATTTTTGATGGATTTCAAGCAATATTCCGACAATTACGTTTAAGTGAAAATATATAGAAAATTATCGATCAAAATATTTTGATAAAATATTTGATAGATGAAGCGTCAAAAATGTTCCAAAAAAAGTGTTACAGATTTTCAGTAACGCTTTCCAAAAACTGTTGATAGTGTTATATTTTTTAAATCAGTTTTATTTCAGTATTGTAATTAATGGTTTGATTTATTAAAATTCGTCATAAAAATTAAAAATATTATTAAATTTAAGTGATATTATCCACACAAAATTAAAATATTTGAAAACAATATTTAAATGCATAACTAACATAGAATGTAATTAAATAAATGAGCAAGTGAGACTAGTTTGAGAATTATCGCATCATAAATTCATTTATAGAAGTAAGCTCCTCGCAATTGTGTCATGGTTTTTCTTAATTTCAAGGAATTCAGTATGCTTTTTACCGAAGTTTGTGGTTCAAGTTCTCAATTTCTCTGACAAGTTTAACATCTCGATGAGAAGAAAAAAAAGACAAAAACAAAATGATATGGCTCGCCAAACTTTCTAAATTGAATTGAATTGATAATATTAAAAAATCTATGAATTCCAAAAATATAAAACAAAAATTATGTAAAATTAAAATATCATTAAGTATAAATTAATTAGTTTTAGAAAAATAATTACTACAAAGAATTTTTTTTAAACATTATTTTATTAATACGTTTTTTAATTTTTTTTAAAAAATTTTTAGATTAGAAAATCAGTTTTTTTCAATTGTTACTAAGTTAGTTTTTAAAACTTTTTTTAATTAAAAGAGTTTCTTAATTATAAAAACATTTTTTCAGTTAGAAAAACGTTTTTACAAAATATATAATTATAAATTCTTTTAGAAATAAAAATTATATTTTCTAAAATTTAAAATCCCTTTTCAAAAAAGAAGTATTTATAAATTTAATTAATCAAATACAATAAGCACATTTAATATATAATATAAAATGCCATTTTAAAATTATATATCTAGCTACAAAACATAAATTTAAACAAGAAAAAGTATTAAAAACTTATAATTTTAGTAGAAAAATTGGGATGGACAAAATATGAATGATAGGTATGAACAAAATATATAACCAAAAAATCGAATCGAAAGAGATAAAAAAAATAGATACTTAACCAAAATCGATAAAAATATTTAAACGAATCTTACATTATGATATCTAAACTGGAACCAAACCCTCACCGAACCGTTAAGCCAGTGAAAAATCAGAAATGCCAAAAATATAATTATATATCTAAAAATAATAATTATATTTAGAGTTGAAATAACTATATTACTCAAATTACAGTAAATCGGAATATCAAATATTTTTGGAGCAAAATATTGAAAATAAGCAAAATAATTAAATTATCATAAAATTCTAAGTTATATTCATCAAAATTTAACTATATTTTAATCATATTTAACTATATTTTCAATTTTTATCAATATTTCGGGTACCCGAACCCAAATGTAACCGTACGAAATCCAAATCGAATCCGAATCAAAATTCTAAAATAATTGAATAAATCCTAAAAACGTAACATTTGCTGGAAAAGAGTATTAATAGGTAATATAGAATAGCAATAGTGAGACTTTCTAAAAATAATTTTTTTTTATTTTCAATTGATGTTTATACTATAAATATATGGCTATTTACCTGGATATTAATATATTCTTTTTATTTTTATTTTTTTGTCACTGGGTCACAACGGACCGATCCAATAGCCCAATATCTTCATACAAAGATTTAGCACCCTCCTGCGAGGAACGGTGGAGTCGAACTCCACACCTCTGGGATGGACGTAGAGATGGTACAACCACTAGACCCCTTGCTCCTCCCCATATATTAATATATTCTATATTACTTTATTGTGCTAGTTTCCCATGCATTGATTATGAATGTTGATTTCATCGGCTATACATTTTTTTATCTTTTAAAATCTTACGTTATAAATAATACATTTATAATTTAATTTTCATTTATAAATAGAAAATAATTAAAAGAAATATATAACATTCAGTATCATTGTTTATCATAATTTTATAATCATAAACTTTAGATTATTTTAGATAAGTTATAAAATATGGGTATAATACAACTTCTGATTTTGTATATAATGAATAATAATATAGCAAACAAGTTTGCATTTCATTAATGGTTTCTAATATTGATAAAAAAAATATTTTTATTTTATATAAAAAATCCAACAAATGAAAAAGGTTTTAACTTGGTCAAGTCCATACAATTATATGCTTGTTTTCGTTTCTAGTTTTAATAAAAACGTCTTTAAACTGATAACATAGTATTAACGGCAGGTAATGCGACAACAACAATATTTAAAACTACTAATTGCTAATTAATAACAACCTATCAATAATTATGAATTTTGAAATTCGATTTCAAAGTCAGCGCGGTAGTAGCCAAAATTCCTAGAAACAAATTGATAAAAATAATGAAACCTATATAAACTTTTCCATCGTTAATTTATCAACAGTTGTTAATTTATTAAAAAAAATCAAAAGTAACAATCCCAATTCACGTTATTTATTATTATTATGATCAAGAACCCATAGGGTAGTCATTGATCACCTTTTTTGGAAAATAGTAACAGAAAATTCATTAGTATTCTTTTAATCAAAATATACTCTTTTTTATTGCTGTAAGGTACATAAGAAACCGTTTATTAGCGATGCATACAACAGAAATACACTCAGTATGATGTATACGTTAGTATATGAAATTTTCTAAGTGATCTTTGACTACTATAATATCAATCCTACTCTTCAAAGTTTAATTAATTATATAAGAAACATAAAAGATTATAATAAAGAAAAGAAAGAAGATACATAGTTTTGGGGTTTTAGATTTTTAATAAATTAATCAATAGTTTTATATTATCTCGGGGGTGGAATCAAGAATGTTAACATTGTCATGTGTTAGCCAATAAGGTATCATAAGTTTGACATCATCGGTATTTTTTTAGGATTTGAATAATTGCAAAGAAGCAATAAGTATGAGAGCGATGAAAAGGAAAATTGATAAAAGTTTGTAAGCTATTGTTATTTTTTTCTTTCTTTCGATAATGGATTGAAGAGAATATGAAATGTCGTATCCATGTCTTACTATATATATAGTAAACTTACCATATTATTAATGCTCATCAATAAAATTTTACTCACAGACAAATAGAAAATGCATCAATATATAAATAATTCTTTTTATTTAATATTGTATTAATGATTTTATTGCATGAGATAATGACTCAACCAAATTTACTATATATATAGTAAGACATGGATAAGATAAATTAATAATCTCTGAATGATCTCTTGACAAATTATATTTGATGATTAATCATATATTTGGTTCTTCGTTTTTTATAATTGTATCAAAAATTATTAGAATAATGATTTCACAGTTGTTATAACTATTTTTGTTTAATCACATTATAAAAATCTATAACTGGTTTTTTTATAACAAAACTGAATTTAGAATATGATTTCTTATACTTTTGAAAACAATTGTAAAAGAATTAAATGTGACATTTGCTGGAAAAGAGCATTAAGAGGTAGTCTATGAGAAAGAATAGTCAAATTTTCCGACAACAACACTTTTCTGGTAAATTTTCTTTTTTTCTTCTTCTAATTTTGTTTATTTTCAATTGAAGTTTATAATATAAATATATAGATATGTACGTGGACATTAATATATTCCATATTACTTTATTTTGCTGGTTTCCTATGTAATCGTTATGAATGTTGATGTCAAAAGTTATTATTTTTACTTTTTAAAATCTCATATTATAAACAATACATTTATCATTAATCCTATATTACTTTAGACAAATTATAAAATATGGATGTAATATAACTTCTGGTTTTTTATATAATGAATAACAATCTAGCAAACAAGTTACTATTTCATTCATGGTTTATAATTTTGATGAGACATATTTTTTTTATTTAATAAAAACTCCGATTGAAAATATTTTTAATTACCAAAAAATGTCATTTTATATGAGATAGATAATAAAATCCGAGGCATAAACAAAGACAAGGATAATTTTATTGGTGTCCTCTCAACAACAGACTTTAACTCCCCTATTATAACAAATGTTTAGATTTTATTTTGTTTAGTTAGGTAATTTTTCTTGTTTGGTCTCTTATTTTTTTATTAAATTTTTTCGTAAAGATATAAACAAATGACTATACATAATTTAAACGTTGTGTAAGTACTATTTCTAACAAATGATGTTATCAAATAAAATAAAATCATAATATTCATGAACAACTCTCAATCTTTTGTTTTGCAAAAATATGTGTTATATAGATTTTTCTATGGGTAATAATTTTTATAGAAAAAAATCCGAAATTATTTAAGTATCCAATAAGTCTGCACCACAAAATATAGCATATGATTGGTTAAGTCCATAAAACACTACAACACAACGTCGAAGAATAAAACATCAAATCAGAGACATTTTTGGTTATGTCCGTATAATTATAAGTTTTTTGTTTCTATTTTTTAACAGAATGTCTTCCAATTGACAACATAAATCTACAACAACATTTAGGATTAGAACCTTTTTGATCATTCATTAATTTCTGGCATCAGATTCAATTTCAAGAATCGAATCTGTTAACCAGAAACGAAGATGGGCCGGAAAATTAAGTTCATTAGTCAAAAATAATTAATTGTTGTAACGTTCAAAAATTAATGGTGGATATATAACCGTGAGATTTAAATACGAAAAGTAGTTTAAAAATCTTACTTTATTTTATATCTACCACATTAAAATTAAAATTTAGAAAATTATGTTTAATATTTTTTTCTATTTTATATTTTATATTTTTCTATTAAAAAGAAGTTTAAAAAAATTTAAACTAATAGTGTATATTTGAATTTTTTTTAAAAGTTATTATTTTAGAGAATTATCCTAATGAAATTTTTTTATGGTTTTATTCCGACCTGTTCTTTACTGCCTCAACCTTATTATATCAACAGTTACATAACATACTCTATCTCATCTGTCCAATGTCTGGATCAGTCCTGTGTTTGATATGTATTCTGTCTGGATCAGCCATGTGTTTGATCTGTATTCTGTCTTGATAACATTGTAACAACCACCGCATCAAACACTATCTCAGTCTTTGTTGTATCAACACTTGCATATCATTCTCCATCTCATCTGTTCAGCATTTGAGTCATAATATGTTATGTTTTGTTCTAACAGTTTCACACATTAGTCATCATAACACTAACAATCTCCCCTTTGATGAGTGAGTTATAGAGCTCAAACCCACAATCAATATCATAACTCATGTTTCACATCAAGTCTTTGTAGTTGTGACACGATAGATGTAACACATCATGATGTAGTAGTTGTATCATATATTTGTTTAATAACTTCTCAACTAAGTCAACAATAAACTAGCAATCTCTCCATTGATGAATGAGTTGTACAACTCTACTAGAAAACAACTACTACATATCTTATCACATATATACCTTAATTAGCAATACACTAACAATTTGCACAACCTAAGAGGTTTTGGTTGAGCTGGAGAAGCATTATAAAAAGAATATAGAAATGTTAGGGAGGTTTTTTATCCTTGAAGAAAAAATAAAGAAATCTTACTTTTGAATGAATGTTTGTGTATATCACCAAAAAGGAAATTGTTACTAGGGTGAATCTCATCGTATTGAGTATAAATAGGTATGTTAAGCATTGTAGCTACACATCACGAAAGGTAGAGAGATCTTAACAAAATGGTTTTGGGTTTTCTTATAAAAAAGCAAAACAAGGGGTTAAAGGTTATTTTTTTTAAAAGATTCCAATATTAGAATGTTATCTTATAAACGTGTGATGCTAGATTAACAAGTAAAACAATATCTTGCTCTTGTTAAAGTTCGTATTATGCATGACTTTTAAGTGTATTTAAAAGATTGTCTAGTAATATACACATGTAGGAAAAATGTGCTATATCACTCTTTGACGTAGTTGTTTGTATCAATAACTTTTGTGTTTTCAATTGGTATCAAAGTGGGAATTTGTGTATATTACAAATGGGTGTAATCTTGTGGAGAAGATAAAAAACTATCAAGATCTAGTGAACAGTTATAGTGTGATACTATATTGGGAAACTACGGTTTTTGAAAATTAAAAATGAAATCGTTGATTCGAGTCATTGATGTGCTAGCTTGGAAAGTTAGAGGTACATATTTTATACAGGAATCTCTGCCACCTTTTGAGATTATTTCCCAATGAATCATGAGGAATCACATAACAGGAATCTATAAATCGTTGGAAGGACTCGAGTCTCCTCTTTCCAGGAAGACCGATTTCGTTCAGATTTGAGATATGTGTTGATTGTTATGGTTGTGTTTATAAAGCTTATCCATAGCATGCATCATTGATCAGCCCGGCGAGTTGTGCCCTTTGGTTGGACATCCGAGGTTCGTTTGAGTTGAAACAGTGCAGGTACCGTCATGACACAGTGCAAGCTCTTTGTGAAAAAGAACCAATTTCAAAATGAGAAACATATGAAAACATGATATCAAAGTGGGGGAAACAAATTTGCCAAGATGAAAGGTTGGATGTTCTTTGTCAACCTGTGACAAAGATGAAGAATGGTCATGATCTCTTTAGTTATTCATTCATATATGTCGTTACAAATACTCACTAATTAAACTATTTATATATATCTACCTATCCCTATGTGACGATTCGTATTTGAATCATGCTTGAACCGAAATTTATATATATCCACATATATTATTTGTTTTAATTTTGGTTGATACACTTAAACTCATTGGATTATTAAAATGAAAACGGTTGTATGTTAATATATTTGTTATGAAAGATATGTTTGGGGATAATTGCATGCGAGGGAACTATCAAATGTTAATTTTTAAAATTGATGAATAACTTCAATGTTATAAAATATTTATATACATTAAAATAACTATTTGAATTATATAATAATTAAAAAGATGATGATAACAATGTAGTCAATGGTTTTAATAAGTGATGATAACAATGAAATCAATGGTTTTCAAAAGTGATGATAACCAATGTAGTCAATAATCTTAATACGCCCCCTCAAGATGCATGAGTCGAAGTGAGACCAATCTTGGAACACAACGGAACGAAGAGAGCACGATGCAATGGCTTAGTAAGTCCATCAACAAGCTGGTCCGTAGATGCGACATGAGACATACAAAAATTACCAAATTGAACAAGACCACGAATGCAATGATAATCAACGCAACATGTTTCATGCGAGAATGGAAGACAAAATTAGCATAAAAATAGGTGGCTCCCACATTACCACAGTAAATAATCGGAACGGTAGAGAGAAAAACACCCAACTCAGTAAGTAGAGAATGAATCCACTGAACCTTAGAGGTTGTCGTTGCAACACACTTGTACTCAGCCTCTGTCGAGGAACGAGCAATGGTAGGTTGTTTCTTAGCAGACCATGAAATGAGAGGATGTCCAAGATACACAAGATATGCTCCCACAGAGGAATAATCGTCTTTATCACCAACCCAGTCAGCATCCGAGTAAACATGAAGGATACGAGGATTAGATGTCGAGAAGAAAAATCCACGATCTCGAGTACCACAAAGATAACGCAAAATGCGTTTTGCGGCAGCCCAATGTTCTGAAGTTGGCTGATGCATGTACAAGAGAAAGATGATCGCATCAGAAGATTGAAGAATAAATAAAGATGCATCCGCCAATGAATTGACAAAACATGATTCGAGAAGCAATGAGCGAAGGGAATTGTAACAAGCACGTGGTGCTTGATTCAAACCATAAATAGCTTACTTAAGGAGACACACATGATAAGGGTGATCTCGATCAACGAAATCTGGAGGCTGTTCCATGAACACAACTTCATCAAGGGGACCTTGTAGGAAGGCATTGTTGATATCAAGTTGTCGAAGAGTCCAACTGTGTGATGTTGCAAGTCTAAATACTAGAAGAACGAATGCCCTTTTTGATAACAGGACTAAATTGTACCTTTTGACAACTAATCTTGCCTTGTATCGCTCAATTGAACCATCCGGAACACGTCTTATGCGGAACACCCAACGACAACCAACAAGATTTTCCACAGAATCAGGAGGAACCAAGTCCCATGTCTCATTCCATATCTTAGAGTTCATTTCATCACTCATGGTATGACGCTAGTTGGGATCTCCAAGAGCTTGATGATAAGTGCCAGATTCAATCTCGTAATAAGGTTCAACTACAGCAGCGAGAGTAAACTTAGTCTTCGGCGTGCAAATTTGATTTTTAGCCCTTGTGATCATAGAATGAGTGTTAACAGACGCATTAACCATCAAAGCAGGCTCAACAATTGTTGATATAATAAGAAGTGCATTAGTAGAAACTGTATCATCAGAAGCACATGATGCAACAAGAGGAGATGAGTTAGATGGTACCTCCGATGACACCTCTAAAGTCGGTGGTGACGAATCTAATTCAGGAGTATGCATAGCTTCGGGATGAAAGAGTGACGTCACAAAGATAGAAGAGATGGAGAAGTCTTTAGGGGCTGGAGCCGACTGAGAAGAAGTAGATAACTGTGAGTAAGGAAAGATGTCTTCATAAAACTCCACATGTTGTGACACATACAAGCATTAACTTTTTGGATCAAAGCAAAAATAACCACTTTTTGTTAAAGAATACCCAAGAAAAAGACATGGAGAACAACGAGGCTCAAATTTATTGGAAATATAAGGTCGTAACCAAGGAAAGCAAAGACAACCAAAGACTCTAAGAATTAGGAGAAGTGCCAAAAATCATAGTATAAGGAACTTTGAAATGAAGAGCAGAAAAATGAAGACGGTTGATAAGAGAAACGGTTGTGGCAAAGGAAAATGACTAAAATGAACGGGAAGAGAAGCATATGAAAGAAGAGACAACCCAGTTTCAACAATATGTCTATGCTTTCTTTCAAAAATCTTATTATGTTCTGGGGGCATGAGGAGGATTTGTTAAGTGAGAGATGCCATGAGTGGAAAAAATTCACCACCATTATCAATATACGATGTGATAATGTGGGTTTGAAATTTGTTTTCAACCAAAGCCTTGAATTTGACAAAGGTTTCAAACACTTGAGACTTTTTCTTTAGTGGATAAAACCAATTGTAACGAGTAAAATGATCCACAAGTACTAAGTAATACTTGTATCCATCAAAGGAAAAAGTCGGAGAAGTCCATAAATCAGAGTGAGAAGCTCAATTTGTTTAGACGATTGAATAATATTGATACCAAAAGGAATTTTGTGGCTTTTATTAAGGGAGCACGATTTGCAAAACAAAGAAGAAGAATATCCATTAGATAAAGGAAGTTCAAAAACTGATAATTGTTTTATTTAGAAGATCGACATGGGGATGACCCAAACGAGAATGCCAATTTGAAAAAGAAATTTTAAAACCAGTAAGTGCACGATGTGGGGTTGAAACAGAGGACAATAATGGCCACTCATACATCCCATCTTTAGCTTTGCCCTTTGTGACTAATGCTCATGACTTTAGATCCGTCATCTGAAACTCTAAAGGATCAAACGTAACATATATGTTATTATCAACACATAATCAATAGAAAAAAAGATTATTTGCCATAGTGGGAACATGAAGAACATTAGATAATTGCAAATCATGAGATAGAGTAGAGAGAGTAGTGGAGCATGTGTTCTTAATTGGAAAACCATGGCCATCGCCAATCACAACATTATCGATCTCAATATACGAATCATGGAGAGAAATATTCTGAAGGTTGGAGGTGATGTGGTGAGAAGCACCACCACTACAAAAAACACGGGTTTTGCGACCACAACCCGTGGTCGCAAATTTTTTTGGTCGCAAATCATTCACAAATTTGCGACTAATTTGCGACCACGGTAATAGTTGTATATTTTGCGACCAATTAGAGACCAAATATTGGTCATGGATTTTGCGACTGCCTTGGGATTTTGCGACCAAATAACAATTAAATTTAAATTTAAATATTTTAAACTACTTTCCATTTCCTGTTGGATCTGGATATAAGATTTTTGTTCCAAAAAATACTTGTGCAGACCTAGACCATCCCGAGAGGAATTGCGGTTATTGGAGGATTTGCTTCTCCTTTCATTTGACGTTTCTGTTTCCCAATAGTGTGTCATTGTTTTGTATAGACTCGGAGAAATCCACCTTGGACGTTTACCGGTTGTATGAACCGTGCTCACCATCCCTTTCATCCATCTTACACAGATGGATTCGAATTTTTTTCGTACGATTGAGGTGATCACATGATCCCAGTTGTATGATTGCTTGCAATTTTAAAATTAATAAATTTATTAATTATTAAATTTTATTAAATAAAAAATAAATTAAAAATAATAATAAATAAAAATACTTACCGCCAATTCGATGAAATATTTCTCTTATTGTTCAATTGACACGACTGTCCAACTGTAGAGGGGCCGTCAAATTTGTTTTTTAAACATTTTGAAATTTGACGGGTTATAACCTTTTTGTTCCGGTGAAACCTACTATTTTAAATATATTAAAATTTTTGAATTTCAAATAAACTTTTATAAAATTTAAATAATTCATAGTTTTATTAAATTTAATAATTATATTACTTTAAATATAAATAAAAGTAATATTATCTTAGACAGATGGATTCAAATTCTTTTCGTACGACCGAGGTGATCATAGGATCCGAGGTGTACGATTGATTGTAATTTTAAAATTAATAAATTTATTAATTATTAAATTTTATTAAATAAAAAATTAATTAAAAATAATAATAAATAAAAAATACTTATAGCAAATTCGATAAAAATATTTCTCATATCGTTCACTTGGCATGATTGTCCAACTCTAGTAGGGACATCAAATTTGTTTTTCAAAATATTTGAAATTTGATGGGTTATAGCAACTTTATCCGAGTCAAACCTAATATTTTAAATATATTAAAAAATTTGAATTTCAAATAAACTTTTATAAATTTTAAATAATTAATAATTTTAGTAAATTTATTATTATATTACTTTTAAATATAAATAATTAATTTTAACTAAATAAATTAAAATATATTATTTTAAAATTCTTACGAGGTCGTGTTTGATGCCGGCACTGGAGACAACATTGTCAAGTACTGGTCTCGTCTTAGGCTGCCGATGAGTTACCATTGCCGGAAGATGGCGCTTCCACGATCTCTCAACGACCTATCGCTACTTGCCATTGGGTATGTGGGTTTTGGGTTTTCTGGTTGAGAAAGATTTAAGTTTTTGAGAGGTTTTGGATGTTTGGATGTTTGAAGTGTGAAAATGAGAGGGGGAAAGAATCATGTATATATAGAAAAACTTTGCGACCACGTACGTGGTCGCAAATCAGTGGCAAAATGCACAATTAAATACGTGGTGGCAAATCAGTCATAAATTTACGACTAGTTTACGACCACTAATTAATTTGGTGAGAGTTGAATTTTCTGAAAACTTTCAAACTCCCACCAAATTAATTGGTAATCGCAATTCAGTCGTAAATCAGTTGCAAATTTGCAACTGATTTGCGACCACCATTGAAAAGTTAGGGATGATCACAAATTAGTCGCATAAATTATAACCAATTTGCGACCACTTTTAAAATATCAGTGTGGTCGCAAATAGGTCACAAAGTGTGACCAATTTGTGACCACACATAAAAAATAAGGTGTGGTTGCAAATTGGTCACAATTTTTTTTGACCAATTTGTGAACACATCAACAATGTTGTTATGTGGTGTCAATGTGGTGGCAAATTAGTGACAAATAATACTCTAAACCCTAAATTATAAAAACTTGGTGAAAATTATGAATTCTATAAAATTGTTAACATCATTATGAATTTTATAAATTTTATTTACTAAGTAAACAACAACAATTTACACATTTAACAAATTTACATATTATTTACCTAAAATACTTAACACATTCTCTTAAGCTTATACATCTTATATACAATTCATATGTTTCATAAATTTACATCAACAGAATTATGATTTTGTTTATATTTTACCACCTATAATAGTTAATACTTACCTAATATTGAAAATATAAATTGTAAATGTGAAAAATACATAGAAAAAATATAAATTTATAATTATGGATAGCAATAGTATGGCCAATCGTTGTGAGTATAATGGTAGATGTCTGGGACCAAATTGTTATGATTTATTTTTTCGTCTTTGTATTAACTTCTCTATTTTTCTTAATAAATGATTTGTTACAAAAAGATTTTTTTTGAGTGAACATTTCACCGTTAATTAACTCTTATTTTTTTTAAGATGAAGAAAAAAATTATATTTTCTCTCCTATTTATTACAGCGACGATGAATCAAAATCTCACTGTATCTTTTTCTAGTTTTTCTTCCAAGTGCAGGATAACCCCAAGAGATTAGGGGGTTTTTTATACCAATTGGAGCTCTTCCTTCACCACCTCCATCGGGATGGTCGACAGAGTTCATAACTACTACTCTTATTACATGATGTTTACCTAGCAAACATTTCATAACTACTACTCTTAGTACATGATGTTTACCTAGCAAACATTTCGATCTGGCTCTATCCTGATTTTTTTCTTAAACATAAAAAAGAAGACTCTAATTTTTTTTTATTACTATTATAGTGTTATACTACATAGTTTTAGTTTTTTATCATTGGATAAAATGTAAAGACAAATAGTTTTTTTATTCTTCATCTACGAATATCCAAATTTTTATTCCTAAAACCCCATAAATAGTTTAAATTGTATAGGAACAATAATCAATTTTAGTTTCAATTGTTTGTAAAGGAACTCTGCCTTGTCTGATTTATTCAACACGTGGGCATACTTGGTTCAAGCCCTAATATGAAACTTAAAAAAACAATACAACAATCCTAAGAATCCATATTTCTTATAGGATTTCTTGTGAACACAACACTACAATACAAAATTATAGTTATTTTTAATCCTTTTTTTCTAGATTTTTTATATCTAGATAAGTATGTAACTATCAAAAATAGTATATACAATAGATAAACTCGGCTCAATCCTTTTTTATTGAAAGATTGAGTCGAATTTAATTGTAACTCCACTAATAAAACGAATGTGAATTACTAATCTAATTTATCTACGCTTGGCCATCTAATTTATCGATGGTTGGGAAGTTAAATCTGATTTCTTTCCATACTTCACAAGCAACATCTAGTTCAGGACTCTATTTGCAAGTCTCACCGAAAATTTCATTACCCTCAACTGCAAGATCATGTCCCTCATTATGAGCTTGTACACATGCTTCCGGAGCTACTCAGTTCGTTATGGCACCCGATGCATTTCCCCAAAGATAGCCTAAAGTTCTGCCACCAAATTATAGTAATTAATCATCTCCAATGATCTCGGTCAAAGCAGCCATATGCCAAACATGAATACCCCGAGAAATCACAGACAGAACACCTGGTAGTAAGACTCAATCATTGTGGGTATAATAGTGGATGCTCGGGAACAAGTTATTATGATTTCTTTTTCCGTCTTTGTATTAAACTTTTCTATTTTTCTTAATAAATGGTCTCCTAAAAAAGGATTTTCTCTCCTATTTACTACGGCGATGAAGAATCAAAATCTCACTACATTTTTTCCTTTTTTTAGTTTTTTTTTCTAAGTGCAAGATAACCCTATAGAATTATGGGTTTTTTTTCTACCAATTGGAGCCCTCCCTTCACCATCTCCATAGGGACGGTTTTTTGCTATTACTGATTTATTTTCTGATTATCCGTCAAGAAAATTCATTGTTATATATCATAACTTTTAACAGTTTCTTTTTGACCATGCTTGTGTGTGATCAAACAACTGTAAACATTAACGCCATAACTTATTTATTTAATCGATTTTTGCAATTTTCGGTCCAACTCATATTTGAACGGCATTTTTTCTTGTTTCATTTTATTATCAGATTTCAAGTCTTTTTGTCTATTACGAAATAATTTATCTATCAATTTTGATTTTTGTTTGTACTAATTATTATTCGAATTCCCGCTGAAGAAAAATCACCGTTTCTATTTTTTTAATTTCTAATATCCTAAGACCCGCAAATGTAAGTTCTAATGAACTAACTCAATTCTTCATTGGATATGTGCAAATTTGTTGTTTAATTAAAATTTTAAAGGGAATCACTTTGATATTTGTAATAATATTTTTATGGTTTTATGGATAAGAGTTAAAATTACTTTAATTTTAATCTTGTATGTGGTGTTATTTCATAACACAAATAAGATTTCACCATCAAGGTTGTTTGTCACCGGAGAAAAACAAGAAGGCAAAAGATTCAATCTGTATCATATGTTTCAAAGGAAGAAAAAAATTCTTGGCACACTCGTTGAAGATGAATGTGAAGAAATTAAAATTTGCCATTTCAAAAATTATAGCCATATGCGAGAAGCCGAGATATTGTGGCAGATTGGACCATTTCATGTTCACAACGAAGCTCTAAGTCAAGAAAAAACATGAGATATAGTTTCTTTTTGGTGAGAAACCTATCAGGTACTTAGTGAGAGTTTGCTATTGTCACTGGACTACCTTTTGGCAACTACCCAAAAAACAAAGAAGACTAGCAAGAAGAAGATGAATGGTGATACACACCCGTACTCGTAACCCAACATGGAAAATATCATAGTAGACCATGTTGCGTCTATGTTAGAGAAAAACGTTGTTGAGGACAAAGAGACAAGGGATGAAGCTTTCCTATCTTGATCTCGTTGCTGGTGTACTTTTTCCCACATTCCACATACCCAACCTTTCCAAATCTCACTCAGAACTGTTGTGTTTCATGTCTACATTTTTTTACTACTCTGGGGGCCGTGCTGCTTGCGATATGAATATATCCACAATAAAAGACAAAGATCCTTTTGCGTTGTTACAAGATTCTCTATATCTGTTAGATGTTTTTTCATCGACTACACCTTGTGTTAGCGGAGGATGCCTCTGTTGTACCGAAACACCAATATCTACGTCCAAATATTTTGATTATGACACGGAGTCGGACGAGGAGTCCACTGAGACTACAAACCTTGCCATCATTAGCAAGGATATGTGAGGGGGCTTGATAGCAAAGCCAGGTACCCGTTATATATTAATTATTATCCTTTCTATCAATATATAAAGAATAGTCTTTATATATATTCAGGAAGTTATATATCAAAATATTTTATACTATATTTGCATCACATGTCACTTAAATCAAAGGATTACTGTCCAAAACCTAACGTATGAGTTATAAAAATCGTTATATCTTTATGTTTATCACTGTAAAAAACAGTGCAATCGGTTGAAGAAGATGATGATGCAGAGATTGACGAAGAAGAATTGATGTGGTATGATGATGATGAAGATGCGAAAAACTTATTTATGGATTTTGATTTTACAAACGATATGTTCCGTGGTGGTATTACCGCACTCGAAATTGATGCTATGAGAGAGGAGAAACTAAAGAAAAAATCAAGGAAACCGAAGGAAACCGATTGAGTTATAATGGTAAGGGGAACATCTGCCAGTCCCTAACCCATTGCCCTATCAAATTGTTTTTTTGGTGGTTAAAAATATGAAACAAGCAGTCTTATGCATGTAGGGATCAATAATTGCTGTGCTAGACAACAAAATTGCTGTAGGATGCTATTATCTCTAACATTACTGAGTTTTTAGACACCTCAGCCTAAAACTATCCAAAGGGAAACTTCATGGGAATGACAGCGGAATTCAAACAAACCTGACTGTGATGAGGGAGAATTCTCACTGCATCTAACCACCATCATCATAATAAGATACCAAGTTCACATAAAAAAGCGACATCTTTAACTTTTGGTGTTATCGGATAATTACACGGACAAATCTCCCATTACACTATAATTACTGTATAACTCACCACCATATGAATATGCCATTTCTACTGATGTACTATGACGCGGTCACCATATTTACTGTGTGATTATAAGAACATGAGTGGACACACCTTGGTCGTAACCCTAGAAGCTATCACGACCAGGCTTAAGCTAAAAAAGTTTATCGGAGGCAAGCCGGTCAGTGAGGTTTGTATCAGTTATTGGTTAACTTAATTTATGAACACATAAATTGTATTTTAGAGGCTAACACAACATATTTGTTTTGCCAATTACCTTTTTAATATCGTATAACTTGGGTTAGATATCAATTTGGAATGCAATTCTGCAGATGCTCTGTCAAATTCAATGGCTGTAAGAAATGCTGATGCGGATGCCGATGTCAAGGTATGATTTCAGTCGTCACATACATTCATTTAAATCTGTTGGGGACATGGTGGTGAATATAGGTTGTATTGTGAACAAAGTGGTTCATTATACTTAGTGGGCCAAGAACAAGTTTATGAAAAGCCCACTCGAGTGAAGAAACTCACTCTCCCGACCAAGCCTCGTTTTCAGCACCTAAAATCAGGAACAAAGGACGACGAACAGAGCATCGTGTTGCACAAAGAGAGAAGTCAACCATGAAGGCTGCTTCTCACAGGTGTACGAGTGTAAACTGCAGAAAGGACCTGAGCACGGCCAGCAGTTTAAATGAGTGTGTCTCTATGTCGTTGAGTTCGTTGATATATAGGTGGGTATGTTCTGTTTTAATAAAAACAGAGAGATTGTGAGAAAACAGAGGAAGAACTAAGGTTGTAAGTGTTCGGTTTTGAGCAGAAGTTTTCTTAGTGGATTCCGAGATCCTCTCGGCGAGACGTAGGGTTTCAAGACTGAAACCTGAACTCGTAAAATCGGTGTGTGTTCTGTTCTTATTTTCACAAACAAACTCGTAAACAAACTCATAAACAAACACTCAAAACAGTGAGGGAGAGAGAGTGAGTAAGAACAACAAGTTAAACTGTCAATTGTCTCAAAGTGTTGGGAAGAATTCCTAACAAATATTGGTATCAGAGAAACCGGGATTAGAAAGGTACGTCTTTTTCTTCTTGTGATTGAAAGTAGAAAGAAAATGACTACCGGGAAACTAGACATGGACAAGTTTGATGGTGAGGGTGACTACACACTATGGAAAGAAAAACTTTTAGCACATTTGGAGATGATGGGTTTATTAGAAGGACTAGCTGAAGAAGAAGAATCAGAGATAGGGAATTCTACAGCTGGAGCAGAAGGAGAAACAGTCACTCCTGTAACTGGTCAAGACAAAGCTCAAGATAAACTCTTAAAAGAAAAAAGAGGAAAAGCCAGATCCACGATTATCTTGAGTGTGACCGATAATGTGCTAAGAAAGATCATAAAAGAAAGATCAGCTGCTCAGATGATCAACATCTTGGACACGTTATACATGGCAAAGTCATTGCCAAATCGAATTTACTTGAAGCAACGTCTTCACAGCTACAAGATGAACGATAACTTGTCCGTAGAAGGTAACATGGATGACTTTTCTAAACTCATTGCTGATCTGGAAAATGTGAAAGTTACGGTCTCAGAGGAAGACCAGGCAATCATCCTGTTAATGTCATTGCCAAGACAGTTTGATCAAGTTATGGAGACGTTGAAGTATTGCAAGACAACTCTCACACTTGATTACATTCATGTAGCTATCAGATCAAAGAGTTTAGAACTCGGAGTAACTGGAAAACAGCAGAAAGCAACCTCAGAGGTGTTATATACACAGGAAAGAGGTAGATCTATGGATAAAAATTCAAGAAACTTTGATAAAGGTAAAGGAAAAGCCAGATCAAATCAAGAAATAGAGCTAAGACCTGGATATGTGGAAAGGAAGGGCATTACAAGAAGCAATGTTATATATGGAAGGAGAGAAACAAGTCAAGAGATACTACTTCTGAAAAAGGAGAATCCTCAAATATAACAGATGCAGCAACCTTAGTAGCATCAGAGGCATTGTTAAGTACTGAGAAAAGCAACTCAAGTTCCTGGATTCTTGACACTGGATGTTCCTTTCACGTGACTTGCAGAAAAGACTGGTTGCTGGATTTCTCAGAAACTAACACAGGGAAGGTGATCATGGGAAATGATACTACCTCAACCGTGAAGGGAAGTGGAAGTGTAAGGATAGTAAATGAAGATGGATCTACTATTCTGCTTACACAGGTCAGATACATTCCAGATATGTCTAAAAACCTAATATCATTGGGTACTTTAGAGGATCGTGGATGCTGGTTTGAATCAAAGAAGGGAGTGCTAAGAATCATGAAGGATAATCAGTTATTGCTTCAAGGAAGGAAGAAGGATACTTTGTACTTCTTAGATGGAACTACCTACACGTGAGAAGTAAACATCTCAGAGAGGTTGTAGAACAATGCAACACTGTGGCATAGCAGAATGGGACATATTGGATCAAAAGGTTTGGAAATGCTGGTGAGAAGAGGTCATCTGGTGGGTGTAAATGCAAAAGATGCTCCTTTATGTGAGGACTGTGTCTATGGGAAGACACACAGAGTGAGTTTTGGGTCAGCTAAACACGTAACAAAAGAGAAATTGGATTACATCCATTCGGATTTGTGGGGATCTCCATCAGCTCCTTTGTCCTTAGGTAAGTGCCAGTACTTTATCACGTTTATAGATGATTACACTAGGAGGACTTGGATTTCTTTTCTCAGAACCAAAGATGAGACATTCAGAATGTTTGTTGAATGGCTAACTCTGAATGAAAACCAACAAGGAAGAAATATAAAGGTTCTGAGGACATATAATGGTCTTGAGTTTTGCAATCATGAATTCGATGCATACTGCAAACAGAAGGGGATTCTAAGGCATAGGACATGTGCCTACACTCCTCAACAAAATGGTGTAGCAGAGAGAATGAATAGATCAATCATGAACAAGGTTAGAAGCATTTTAAGTGAATCCGGTTTAGAAAAACAATATTGGGCAGAGGCAGTTGCGACTGCAGTCTTCTTGATTAACAGAAGCCCTAGTACTTCTATCAATTTTGAGATTCCTGAGGAGAGATGGACAGGTTGTGTTCCAGACTACTCAATATTGAGACGATTTGGTTCTGTGGCTTATGTTCATGTTGATCAGGGGAAGTTAAAACCAAGAGCAAAGAAAGGCATATTTCTGGGGTATCCTACAGGTGTGAAAAGTTATAAGATTTGGTTGTTGGATGATAGAACATGCGTCATTTCTAGAGATGTTGTGTTCCATGAAGCAGTATTATACAAACATCTAACCGAAAAGGAAGAAACAGATGTGGGAGGATGATGAGGACATCAGGTCGTATGTCCAGCCAGGAGACCAGATTGGCCGACCAGGAAGCTTGCCCGAGACAGCCGGGTCATTTGGCACGTCTGCCGGCCCAAGCAGTACCGCCGGACCCTCGACCAATAGGACCAGACCGATCAGCATTGCCGACAGAGAGGCCCAAGCTTCCGGTACACTTGGTGGCAACGTGGATGACACCACCGGTCCCCTTGGTGATGCCGCCGACTCCGGGATCAACTTGGCCGGTCCTGAAGGTAATCCGGCCAGTACATCGCACAGTCCAGCCGGTACAGCCGATCCAGCCGAGTACATGAGCATTTCAACTTCTACACAAGGGAACTCGGACCAGATAAGCTACCAGCTTCAGGAGATGCATCTAGAGGAAGTCTCCACACCAGTAGTGCCACCAGGAGCAATGACAAGGAGCAGATCAAGAGCACTCTTCCATAAGTTCAGCTTATGGGTCGACAAGCTCTTAGAGGAAGATCGACTAAGGTCAATGGGCCAGAAGTGCAAAGAAGAGTCCAAAGGCTTCTCAACAATGCAAGGGACCTCAGAGACTTGGGCTTTAGTGGCAAGAGAGGTCAGGGCCCAAAGATTCTTAACCCTACTCCAAGTCGAAGACTAGGAGCAAGGCGCGTGCATGCCACAAGGACGGCCACCTTCCATTTCTTGGCCGTGAGGTGAGTTAAGGTAAGTTTACATTCGAATATATGCCTCTTTCTGTTTTGCAGGGTAGGATCTAGTTGCTTTACATTTTTGAGTCAAAGAACATTTTAGGAATAGGTCCTTTTTCGGTTATGCATTTTGTATCTTTTCCTTTTGTGCACTTTTGTAAACTTTCCTTTTCTTTATTTGAGTCGACCCTAGAAGGTCAAGCTGTCGAGCATATTAATAAGGCTCCTTCCAGCATTGTAGTTCGACAACCTTTTGATATTAATAAAGTGCGAATTTTCTCTTTACAAGTTTTTCTCTCAAAGAAGCTTGTGCGCTTAGAACCTAGTTGAGACCAGCCCTCCTAGCTCTAAGTTTGTGATTTATCACGAGGTTCATCACCCCTCGTGTGGTTCACTTCACCCCTCCATCGAATACCAACCCAAAACCCCCAATCTAAGAAGTCTAAGGTCGAGTTTCTCACCTAACCTTCTCCAAACAGCCCACGCGCATATAAGCCTTCAATCGAGGCTTGTATCATTTTGGTATCAGAGTTTAAAGCTCCTAAACCAGGTTGTTTCTATCCTTTAGTTTGTTTTGTTTCTAGTTCTTGCATTAGTTTAAGTTTCATTCAAGAAAAATAAAAAAATAACATCAAACTCCAAACCGAGTGCATCTAGCTCCTACGTGTATCACTAGGGTTTAGATTCACTTTTGCATTGCCATTCACGTTTTCCTTTTTGTTTAAATCATATTTCTATTATTTTTAAGTTAAATTAAAAAGAAAAAAAAAGAAAATAGGAAAAATACCAAAAAATTCGAATTGGACAGCTAGCACAAGTTGTCAAGAAAGTTTTCATTTTTCAAATCTTCCATTTTTTTTTTCAAATCTTTCCTTTTTTAGATTTTCCTTTTTGCATATTTTTTTGAATTCTCTATATAAGCATCCTCCTAATCGATTTTAGGAGCAGGATAACTTGTTTTCTTCCTTGTAGTACACAATGGGAGAAGAAAATAGAGATGCAACCGAGGCCATGATGGCCATGTTCACCACACTCCAAACGCAACTCACATCAATCGGCGAGAGGTTGGAGCGCGTGGAGAGACCGGTGAGATTCCAGGCTATAAGGCACGTGAGGGCTGAGCAAGGCTATGCTGAGGGTCCTGAGCACCTTAGGCACGGCACGAATAAGAGGAACCCCAGCCAGAAGGAGATGAGGACGTGCAACCTCATGACTATCACCCTAGGCCGAGAGGACCTCCACGGCAACCAGAGGTAGGGGATGATGGCTTCGAGCCATATGGTCTTCACCAGAGACCAAGGATGCCTCCTAGACATCATGAGGATGGAGATGAACACGCCTACAACCGGGTAACTCATCCTGATGTTAAGCTAACTCCTCCAAGTTTTGCAAGAAAAGTAGACCCCGAGGCTTACCTAGATTGGAAGAGAAGAATGGATCATATCTTTGATCATTACAACTAACCAGGGCCTAGGAGAGTCTCAATGGTAGTAGAACAACTCACGGACAATACCCTCATCTGGTGGGATCGTGAGGTGTCTGACAGAAGGAGGAAAAGAATGAGGTCCATAGACTCATGGGTCGACATGAAAGACCTCATGCGACAAAGGTTTGTTCCACCTTACTTTCATAGAGACTTGCAACGTCGTTTTCGTACTCTTAAGCAGGGTACTAGATCAGTAGAGGAGTACAATGAAGAGTTCGAGAAGCTAAGCAACAGACTGGAGCTCAATGATGATGAAGAAGCATTGATGGCACAATTCTTGGATGGACTCTAAGAAAGAATCAGCCGCAAGGTGGAAAGGCAAATCTACAATGACTTCAAAGACTTGTTCCACCTATATGTTCAGGCTGAGCAGCACATCAAACGTAAGAGCCAAGACATCCGCAGCAAGCCTAAGATACCTTGGGCACCAAGCAACATGCCTTAGACCGTAGACAAAGGCAAAAGCGTAGAGATCGAGTCAAGGTTCAAGAGCAAGCCTACTGAACCCATCCGTGACCAGAGAGAGCCTAGTAAGTCTTCTAACCCTCAGAGATCACGTGACATCACTTGTTTCAAGTGTAGAGGTCGTGGACACATCTCAAGGGAGTGCCCAAACAACCGGGTTATGTTGATTACAGAGGCTGGAGAATATGAGTCCCAAGATGAAGAGGACTATGAACCAGAAGAGGAGTATGGTGACATTGAGTACCCTGATGTGGGGGAAGTGCTGGTCACTAGACGCATCCTCAGTGCAATGGTGGATCCTTCAGAGACCATCCAAAGGGAGAACATCTTCCACAGCCGTTGCACCATCAAGGGCAAGGTATGTAACCTCATCATAGATGGTGGTTCTTGCACTAACGTTGCTAGTGCATATATGGTTGATAAGCTAGGTCTAGAGAAGACAAGGCATCCTCGACCATATAGACTGAGATGGCTCGATGACAAAGTGGAGCTCAAGATCCATGAGCAAGTCACTGTGCCATTCAGTGTGGGCAAGTACCAAGACCAAGTCGTGTGCGACGTGGTGCCCATGCAATCTGGCCATCTTCTGCTAGGAAGGCCATGGCAGTTTGACAAGGAGACCAGACATGATGGCCGAACCAATCTCTACACTTTCGTGCATGACAAGAGAAAGGTCAGCCTAGCTCCTCAAACACCTGCCCAGGTACATGAGCTTCAACATCAAATGAGTAAGGAAAAGAAGCTCATTAAATCTAACTTTCTTATTCAACTGAATCATGTCCGGAGAGCTTTAGCCTCGAATGATCTAATGCTACTAATGGTTTTCAAAGAAGTGTTGAATGTAGAAAAAGAACAGGTAGAGCTACCTCCCGAAGTAGCAACTCTCCTCAACAAGTTCCAGGATGTGTTTCTAGAGGAGATACCAGCAGGCTTGCCTCCTTTACGTGGCATAGAACACCAGATCGATCTAGTGCCCGGAGCAGCCCTGCCCAACCGGCCAGCCTACCGGATGAGTCCAGAGGAGTCCAAGGAGCTTGAGAAGCAAGTCAAGGAGCTCCTGGAGAAAGGATATGTTCGAGAGAGCCTCAGTCCTTGTGCCGTACCAGTGCTACTAGTGCCCAAGAAAGATGGGACTTGGCGAATGTGCGTGGACTACCGAGCCATCAACAACATCACTGTCAAGTGCCGGCACCCAATACCACGGCTGGATGACATGCTAGATGATCTGAGTGGAGCCACGGTCTTCTCCAAGATAGACCTCAAGAGTGGATACCACCAGGTCAGGATGAAGGAAGGTGATGAATGGAAGACTGTTTTCAAGACAAAGCAAGGGCTATACGAGTGGACAGTCATGCCATTCGGCTTGACTAATGCCCCAAGCACCTTCATGCGCCTTATGAACCAAGTTCTTAGGGCGTACATCAGTAAGTTTGTAGTGGTTTACTTTGATGATATATTAGTTTATAGTAAGTGCCTACGGGAAAACCTCACACATCTTGAGATGGTACTTAAAACCCTTCGACAAGAAGAGCTTTATGCCAATCTCAAGAAGTGCATCTTTTGTACTGATAAACTTGTCTTTTTAGGTTTTGTTGTAAGTTCACAGGGCCTACAAGTTGATGAAGAGAAGATTCGAGCCATACAAGAATGGCCAACACCAGGCAACATCAGCAAAGTAAGGAGCTTCCACGGACTGGCCAGCTTCCATAGCAGATTCGTGCCCAACTTCAGCAATATTGCCTCACCATTGACGGCAGTAGTAAAGAAGAACGTGGGATTCAGCTGGGGAGAAGCTTAGGAGAAGGCATTCCAGGCCTTGAAGAACAGCCTTACACATGCACCAGTACTAGTCCCGCCCAACTTCAACAAGACGTTTGAAGTGGAGTGTGATGCCTCTGGAATAGGCATAGGAGCAGTGCTAACCCAAGGAGGGAGACCAGTGGCATACTTTAGTGAGAAGCTAGGTGGTGCCTCACTGAACTACCCCACTTATGACAAGGAGCTTTATGCCCTTGTCCGAGCATTGGAGACTTGGCAGCATTACTTGTTGTCCAAGGAGTTTGTGATCCACACTGATCACGAAACTCTCAAACACCTCAGAGGGCAAACTAATCTCAAGAGGAGACATGCCAGGTGGATGGAGTTCATAGAGACCTTCCCGTACGTCATCAAGCACAAGAAGGGCAAAGACAATGTGGTAGCCGATGCACTATCAAGGAGGTTTGCCTTGATATCAACCATGGAGGCAAAGGTCCTCGGATTCGAGCACATCAAGGACCTATACAAGGATGATCCTGACTTTGCTGAGAGCTACAAGGAGTGTGGCACAGGGATTCATGGCAAGTTTTACATCCATGAGGGATTCTTGTTCCGAGAGAGAAGGCTGTGCATACCACAAGGATCATTAAGGGAGCTTATCATCCGAGAAGCTCATGGAGGAGGACTCATGGGCCACTTTGGTGTCGAGAAGACTCTAGCAGTGGTCAAGGAGCACTTCTACTGGCCACACATCAAGAGGACTGTAGAAGCTCATTGTGCAAGGTGCATCACTTGAAAGAAGGCAAAGTCCCGAGTGCAACCTCACTGGTTGTATCTCCCATTGCCCATACCGACGCATCCATGGGTGGATATATCAATGGACTTTGTTCTAGGACTGTCCAAGATCAACCACAAGGATCCAATCTTTGTAGTGGTGGACAGATTCTCCAAGATGGCACACTTCATTCCGTGTGCCAATGTCAATGATGCCACGCAAACAGCTGAACTGTTCTTCAGGGAGATAGTACGGCTTCATGGAGTGCCAAGAACCATCGTATCAGACAGGGACACCAAGTTCCTCAGCCATTTCTGGAGGAACCTTTGGAGGAAGCTAGGCACGAAGCTACTCTTCTCTACCACCTGCCATCCTCAAACCGATGGCCAAACTGAAGTTGTCAACAGGACACTATCAACTTTTCTCAGGACTACACTAGGGAAGAACCTCAAGACTTGGGTGGAGTGCCTGCCATTCATAGAATTCGCTTACAACCGAGCCATGCACTCAGCAACCAAGAAGACACCATTTGAAGTAGTATACGGCTTCAACCCTCTCACCCCATTAGAGCAA
Organism: Pugionium cornutum; assembly: GCA_018901935.1. NCBI lineage: Eukaryota > Viridiplantae > Streptophyta > Magnoliopsida > Brassicales > Brassicaceae > Pugionium > Pugionium cornutum. The sequence continues at coordinate 39,590,325 of CM032162.1, read as the reverse complement.
ACGCCACTGCCACCAGCAGAGATGACCAACCTCAACGGAGCATCCAAGGCAGAGTTCATAAGGAAGTTACACCATAAGGTAGCAGAAAACTTGGAGAAGAGGACCGGGCAGTACGTGACTCATGCCAACAAGGGAAGAAAGGAGGTGATCTTTCAACCAGGCGATTGGGTGTGGCTACACCTACGGCACGAGAGGTTCCCCAACCTAAGGAGTTCCAAGCTAGCACCAAGAGGAGATGGACCATTCAGAGTACTGGAGAGGATCAACAATAACGCCTTCCGAATCGAGCTCCCATGTGAGTTTAATGTGTCCAACACGTTCAACGTAACTGACTTAGCCCCTTTCCATGCAGATGAACCAATTTTGAGGTCAAAACCTACTGAAGAGGGAGGGGATGATGAGGACATCAGGTCGTATGTCCAGCCAGGAGACCAGAATGGCCGACCAGGAAGCTTGCCCGAGACAGCCGGGCCATTTGGCACGTCTGCCGGCCCAAGCAGTACCGCCGGACCCTTGACCAATAGGACCAGACCGATCAGCATTGCCGGCGGAGAGGCCCAAGCTTCCGGTACACTTGGTGGCGACGTGGATGACACCGCCGGTCCCCTTGGGGATGCCGCCGACTCCAGGATCAACTTGGCCGGTCCTGAAGGCAATCCGGCCAGTACATCGCACAGTCCAACCGGTACAGCTGATCCAGCCAAGTACACGAGCATTTCAACTTCTACACAAGGGAACTCGGACTAGATAAGCTACCAGCTTCAGGACATGCATCTAGAAGAAGTCTCCACACCAGTAGTGCCACCAGGAGCAATGACAAGGAGCAGATCAAGAGCACTCTTCCACAAGTTCAGCTTATGGGTCGACAAGCTCCTAGAGGAAGATCGACTAATGTCAATGGGCCAAAAGTGCAAAGAAGAGTCCAAAGGCTTCTCAACAATGCATGGGACCTCAGAGACTTGGGCTTTAGTGGCAAGAGAGGTCAGGACCCAAAGATTCCTAACCCTACTCCAAGTCGAAGACTAAGAGCAAGGCGCGTGCATGCCACAAGGGCGGCCACCTTCCATATCTTGGCCGTGAGGTAAGTAAGGTAAGTTTCAATTCGAATATATGCCTCTTTCTTTTTTGCAGGGTAGGATCTAGATTGTTTACATTTTTGAGTCAAGAACATTTTAGGAATATGTCCTTTTTCGGTTATGCACTTTTGTATCTTTTCCATTTGTGCACATTTGTAAACTTTCCTTTTCTTTATTTGAGTCGACCCTAGAAGGTCAAGCTGTCGAGCATATTAATAAGGCTCCTTCCAGCATTGTAGTTCGACAACCTTTTTGATATTAATAAAGTGCGAATTTTCTTTTTACAAGTTTTTCTCTCAAAGAAGCTTGTGCGCTTAGAACCTAGTTGAGACCAGCCCTCCTAGCTCTAAGTTTGTGATTTATCACGAGGTTCATCACCCCTCGTGTGGTTCACTTCACCTCTCCATCGAATACCAACCCAAAACCCCCTACGTCATCAAGTACAAGAAGGGCATCGCCGGCGGAGAGGCCCAAGCTTCCGGCACACTTGGTGGGGGCGTGGATGACACCGCCGGTCCCTCTGGTGATGCCGCCGACTCCGGGATCAACTTGGCCGGTCCTGAAGGCATCCCGGCCAGTACCGCACACAATCTAGCCGGTACAGCCGATCCAGCCGAGTACACGTGCATTTCCACTTCCACACAAGAGGACTCGGACCAAATGAGCTACCAGCTCCAGGACATGCACCTAGAAGAAGTATCTACACCAGTGGTACCTCAAGGAGCAATGACAAGAAGCAGATCAAGGGCACTCTTCCACAAATTCAGCTTATGGGTCGACAAGCTCCTAGATGAAGATCGACTAAGGACAATGGGCCAGAAGTGCAAGGAAGAGTCCAAAGGCTTCTCAACAACACAAGAAACATCAGAGACTTGGGCTTTAGTGGCAAGAGAGGTCAGGGCCCAAAGATTTTTAACCCTACTCCAAGTCGAAGACTAGGAGCAAGGCGTGTGCATGCCACAAGGACGGCCACCTTCCATTTCTTGGCCATGAGGTAAGTTAAGGTAAGTTTCAATTCGAATATATGCCTCTTTCTATTTTGCAGGGTAGGATCTAGATGCTTTACATTTTTGAGTCAAGAACATTTTAGGAATAGGTCCTTTTTTTGGTTATACACTTTTGTATCTTTTTCCTTTTGTGCACTTTTGTAAACTTTCCTTTTCTTTGTTTGAGTCGACCCTAGAAGGTCAAGCTGTCGAGCATATTAATAAGGCTCCTTCCAGCATTGTAGTTCGACAACCTTTTTGCTAATTAATAAAGATCGAATTTTCTTTACAAGTTATTCTCTCAAAGAAGCTTGTGCGCTTATAACCTAGTTGAGACCAGCCCTCCTAGCTCTAAGTTTGTGATTTATCACGAGGTTCATCACCCCTCGTGTGGTTCACTTCACCCTTCCATCTTTTACCAACCAGAAAACCCCCATCCAGAAGCCTAAGGTTGAGTTTCTCACCTAATCTTCTACAAACAGCCCACGCGCATACATCCTTGAATCAAGGCTTGTATCAAGAGGTGTCCATTCAGCAAGTGATGTGAACCAATCTCCAATCCAAATAGATGGTGGAGAATGAACGAGAAAAGGTCCGAACGAATTTTTGTATTGGATGGATATATTTATAGAAAAGGATTTCGTGGTCTAAGGAGATACTTGCACATGCACATGCTAATGGAAAGTAATCTTTTGAAAAAGAGAAAGAGACCACCTCAAGGCTTAAAAACTCACCGTAAAGTAGATTTGGTCCGAGATGGACAAATTGGCAATGGGTGAAGCTTGGTCTCTTTGTGTGTTTGGTTTGTCGGATGGTTGGTTGTATGACTAAGTACTAAAGGGATTAGTTCAAACTAACTACCGATCAAGTGGATTCCGATTAAAATGTGTGACCATGACATTAATGGGCTAAGGTGAGTAATAAACCTTCTACTACATTGATTAGATACTGGTCGGCCCTAGGCTGGTAAGTATAGGGAATTTTTGCGTAGAAAGACATGACTTGGATTGAGTACGATTAATCTAAGCCAAACGGAAGTCAGTGACTAAATATAGTACTTGTGTTGAGTGATTTAGGCTAAGTCTTATCATGCCATTTAACCATTCGAAGATAAAGATTGTTTAACGTAGAACAAGTGTTAGATGAGACATGAACCTAGAAAGGTTTAGAGTATAAAATAGTTCTGCTGCGTAATGATGGAGCTTATTGCGTTTAATTTTGTAAATGGGTATAGGTAAATTCGTATACTATAAGATTGAATCTCAATGGATATTTAAGAGAATATGAAATAAGATTTAGAGAGGTCGGCTGGAACGCATTAACCGTGGCCTAAGGATGGTTGGGATATAATGTTTCAAACTTGAATCTATTGGGGAATCTCAAAGGTAACAACTTCTATGGGTGGAAGTTCGGGAAGGGGTGATCCATGGACTCCATTGAAACAATAGAACCTAGGTTCGCTATCACTAGCTGTTGGAGGTATGACAACAATAATTTGTAAGATGAGTTTGATGAATCGCTGTCCAAATCCACTATTATCTCTCTTGATTTTCAGGCCTTCTAGTACGAGATATGAACATCATGTTCATCACATATTGATTCTCGAACATCAGTTGGCCGAGGACCAGTACCATGCTCTCTGTGTATGTGCTTGACCAAATCCCCTATCAATGCACTTGTTTCTTGTTTTTGGTAACTACCACGCTCATCAACAGTGCATGCATGGTCTATTTGTTCAGGTCTAATATGGTACATGTATAGCAGACAATACTTTTATATCGATGAATTATTTATATTCATATTAATTTCATATTTTCATTATACCATTATGACTCAACTATCTTGATTGCGTATATGTCCCCATGGGAACGACTTGCCACTGCATTCCAATATAATTAGGTTTGGATTGGACTATGCGCTCCGGTAAGTTAACTTCTATCTTATTGCATACACTGTCATATGGGTCTTGAATGCGTTTTTGTCTTTAAAAACCATCCCTCGATATATGTTGTCCGGGTCATATACACATTCTTATAATACATTCCTCATGTACAACTTTTCATGTACACATGGAAAGGTTAACTTGGACCACATCATCCACCAGATTTTCTTTTCCTTCATTACCTAAACCCAACACAACATACATTGAAGAATGCACCACATCCTCTTGCTGTGTAAAATCTGGTACGATATTTTTTAAAACCAAAATTATATCGATAAGACGAAATTTACCTTATAAATTTAGTTTTACACGTAAATACATACACGACAGTACGTATACTAACCTTCATCAACTCCGAAATTTAAAGGCACTAATAGTAGTGCAGATGAATTACCATGTGTCACGATCTCTTCCTGAACTTGTATAGGAAAAAGCATATCTAAGTCTTCATCTATAGTTGCAAGATTTTTTGTCAGCCAGAACGTTTTTAAAAGATCTTTTCGAATAAATATTGTCCAAAATTAGAAGAAAGCTTTGTCTCATGTTTAAAAATGGTGATTTCTTTCAAACAACACTACAATTCTTTATATACAGTTTAAATGAAATTGTAACATATATATTAGTATATAACATCTCGTATTGAGAATATATTCGAATGTACAGAAGGTACAATATATTTAATGAACGTTGTGTTTCGATGAAATCGTGTGGTCCATATTATATTTAGCACTATAGAAATCATGATAATTGTTAACATCATATTTAGCTGAAATCATGATAATTGTGAACATCATATTTAGCTGAAATCATGATAATTGTTAACATCATATTTAGCTGTCAGATTTATTGTGGATAACGTGTTGTGATATACAAACATAGTTAATATATATTACGTAAAATGTTATTGTATACATATATACACGATATAATATATAATCACAAATGCTGGAATTAAAATCCTTGTGAGATTGATGCTGATTTTTTTCTTTTGATATATCAAACAATTCAAAAATAATTATGTTCGTATTAACTTTTTGGTGTAGGTTTGTGGATGTGCCTCCCTAGCCACCCAGCCTATATAATTTGGCGTCCCTAGCCACCCACCCTATATAATTTGGCCGTATCTGCACAAAATCATGCTTTCAATGATTTTGGCCCTTTACATGTTGTATTTAACCCAATTCCTTATTTTCTTTTGGTGTAAGAGGCATTTGTATCTATTTGTTTCAAACGAATTCACAATCTTAAAATTTTCTAATAAACCAGATATGTTAATGATTCTAAATTAACTTTGTTAATTCCAACCACGTCTCCCCGTCGTTGTTGTCGTTACCAACATCTAAAAGTCGCCATAAATTAAATTTTATTATATTTAGTTTGTAAACGAAAAATCGTTGGTGAATTATCCATTAGGTACGGTCACTTTTTACTATATATAATTAATTAAATTAAGAATAATTAATAAATTTTTATCTTTTTATTATTATATAATATATAATAAAATTTTATCTAAAATTTTGAAATAAGATAAATATTTATTATATATATATATATATATTATGGAAGATTTTGTTTTCTAAAAATATACAAAAAATCATGCTTTCTAAAAATCTGTAGAAAGCTTTGTCTCTTAAAAAAATCTATGAAAAGTTCTACCTGTTAAAAATTTTTATGAAAGGTTATGTCTCATACGAAAAGCTATGGAATATATTGTCTTCTTAATTATATGGAATGTTGTACCTCCTGGAATTATTTAATTTAACTCTATTATATCCAATGATTTTTTCAAAATTTATATCAAATATTTATATAATTGTTTTAGTTTAAGTCACTATTATACCAAAATTTTTATAATTAATCATACATATTCATAAATTTAAAATCTATATTCAAAATTTATCATAAGTATTTTTTACAAAATACTTAATACATTATTTTATTATATCTATAGTTATAATGTAAAATTTAACAAAACTCAAAATTGTTGTCCTTGATATATCTGTAAAAAATTACATGACATGAACAGTAATTGTAAAAATACATTTAAAAAAAGCTTTATTGATACGTGAGAATCAACCTCCGATAAGAAAAAAGAGAAAGCCATAATATTTTTACTCCACCACATCCACGATGGTTTAAAGAACAATATATCATAAAAGAAGATCGTGCAGATCTTTGGCAATCACTTAAAGATAGGTTTCATCACCAGAAATATATGATTTTACCAAAAGCCAAACACAAGTGGTTAAATCTCGGATTTCAGGATTACAAAAGTGTTAGTGAATACAATTCCGCGTTGTTTGGTTTCACTTTGAAGATGATATCGTCTGAGAAAAATTAATGATTATGATATGATCGGGAAAATTCTCCAAATATTTCATCATAGAAATATAATCCTGCAACAACAATATCGAGCAAAAGGATACACTCGTTATTTAGAGCTGATGGAAGTCCTCCATGTTGCTGAACAAAATACTGAGTTTGTGACGATGAACCATCAATCTCGTCCTTAAATCAGCTAAATTCCCAAAAGTGAATCTTGCACCATCTAATCACAATAATTGGCAAGAACATGGATGTGGTCGAGGCTATGAACGTGGCCGAGGCCATTGTCGTTGTCGTGGATGAGTAGGTAGATATAGACGAAGAAAAAGAAGAAATTTTCATCCTAATGAATTCAAATTTGGGTAAAAAAATTTATGAAAATGAAGTTGGTACATGTCGTATGCCAAAATATGCAATATAAAAATATTTTTTAAAGACGTGGTATGAAAGGATTGGTCTCATACCTCTCGTATACCTAGCCGATTTGTATCAAGAATCATAAAAAAAACCAATTCCATATCGGATGAAGCCGGACCTTTTTTCGATAAAAAGACAGATTTTGATGTTGTTGACTTTCTAGTTGATTCCTACAATAAAAAAGAACAAGAAGATAATAAAATTTAATCTTATGTATGGCTTGATTTATTTCCTTAACAATAAAACTTAAAAAATCTTATGTCTTTTTGAGAAATATATAATTTTGAACTTAATAGTTTGATGTAAAATAGTTTTGTTATAATAACGTTTATTAATATGTCCTTTATCAATATTTTTAATCCATAAAATGCATCATTTGAGTTAGAATAGAAATATATGTCTACTAGACAGTTCTACGACGCAAGTAATATTTCAAAATAAACGTTTTTCACCTATCTAAAAATAAAAAATTCCACCGGAAATGTGAATATCATATCGGGTAATGCAATATTATCATAGGCTCCAAAGGATCCAGGTTTCAATGAAAAAGGGGAACAAAATTTGAAATATATGATGAATTATATTCTTCCAAATCTCATAGAAATATATTAAGTTTCAAAGACATATGTTGGAATAGATATCATATAAAGAAAATGAGCAAAAATAACATTGAGTATCTTTGCATTACATGGGAGCAGAAACAAACATTGGAAGAACGAGCAATGATGTCTTCTAGATTATATTGTACAAAAATAAGTATGATTGAATCGTATATTACGGTAAACCAGAAATTTACTAGTACGTTGAGTCATGCATGAAAGAGTAGAACATCCTAGATCAGTCATGAGGAGAAGAATTTATGCAAAATTCTAGTGGCCATCCATTGAAAAACTCGAAAACTTTTCAATCACACAAGTTTTCGTGTAATCATGTCCTCAAGAAATACTCATTATTCTGAAATGACCAACCAAAATTGGGACTGAATCCCCAATATTCTTAGTGAGGATACATGATGATATATGTGGACCTATTCATCCACCATACATGATATTTCAATACTTTATGCTTTGTATTAACACATCTAGTAGATGTGTGTTTATTAACCACAAGAAATATGGCTTTCGCAAGATTCATTGTCCAAATAATCAGGTTTATAGTGAAATTTTTTAGTTTTGGTGTAAAGAAATTAAGACTTGATAATGCTGGTGAATTTACTTCAGAAATCTCTAATGATTATTGTATGACTCTAGGAATCGATATTGAACATTCGGTTCTGCATACCCGTACACAAAATGGCATGGTTGAATCGTTGATCAAAGATTACAACTCGTTGATAGACCATTTGTTCTGAGGAAAAATCTCCCAATGTAAGTATGGGGTGATGCTATATTGCATGTGGCAACGTTAGTCGAGATACGACCAAATGAATATCATGTATATTTACCATTACAATTAACATCTGGTCAGAGGTCCATTGTATCTCATCTATGTGTTTTTGGGTGTGCGGTTTGTATTCTTATAGCCCCACCACACAAAAAAAGATGGAACCACAAAAGAAGACTAAGAAAGATATTGGGTATATGTCACCGAGTATATTCGATATCTAAAACTGCGAACTGGTGACATATTTATAGTACAGTTTCTCGGGTGTCAATTTAGCAAAGATCAATTTCCAATGTTAGCGGGAGGTATTAAACAAGTACAGGAAAATATTAAATAGTGTACGCTATCTTTGGTATATCTTGATCCTTCCACAAAATATTGTACAATTGTAAAATATAACAAATTAGTTACCTGATACATTCAGAGATACAAAAAGAGTGACAAATCATATATACTCGATGTGAATGCCCCATCAAAAATTAATGCTCCTGTAGAACATGTTGGTGGCGGTTAAAAAATAAACCCTAAATCAGCTAAAGAGGGGGAGATAATTATGCTCAAAAGACTAAAAATCTCGTAAGAAAAAGAATTTGGGAGATCAAAATGAAAAAGTTTCTAAAGAATCTTACAAAGAACAACATCTCGGAAGACATTTGTGAAAAAGGTATAGTGGAACCATATAAAAAGAAATTTTTTGAAGACATATGCAAAAAGGTTTTCGAAGATCCTGAGAAAGAAATTCATCCAAAAGAAAGAGACCACATAAAAAATATGAGATTTTATTACTATATCCAAAATAGTAAATTAAGAGTTAGAAATGAAATATAAGATATTGATGTGATATTTTTTTGTGTATTCAAAGAAATTGAAAATTAAAACGATGATGAAGATCCATTGTCTATATCAAAGTGTCAAAAATACCTAACTGAGAAAATAACACATAGCAATGAGAAAATAATTATTCTTCTTACAAAAAAAAATTTCTCGCATCCATTGTCACTATACTTCAAGATGTCGTGTCATTGGGGTGCAAGTGAGTTTTTTTGAGAAAAAGAAATGAAAAAGTGAGGTCACCATATATAAAGTCCGTCTTGTTGCATAATATTTTTCTCAAAAACCGGGAATAGATTATGAAAAACATATTCTCTAGTTATGGATTCAATTACATCCAGATATTTAATGAGTCTATCATAATCCAAGATTTTGGAAATACACCTTATGGAAGTCGTCACTGTATATATATAGAACATTTGGTAGTGATATATATATATATATATATATATATATATATATATATATATATATATATATATCAGAATCCCAAAAGAATTCAAGACCCAAAAATATCAAAAATCTGTAGGATCTAAAGAACTGTATTCGGTCAAGTTACAACAACCACTATACAAATTAAAACAATATGGACGTATATGGTATAATTTCTTAAATGAATATTTGTTAAAAAAAAGATGTATTACCAATGCGATATACCCTTGCGTATTTATAAAAAAGTCTCTTTCAGGGTTTGTGATCATTGTTGTATATGTAGATGATCTAAATATAATTGGAACTCAAAAAGAAATTGCTGATGCAAGAACCCATATGAGAGATGAGTTTGAAATGAAAGATTTTAAAAAGACAAAAAAAAATTCTCGGGCTTTAATTGAGTACTTCCAATATGGGATATTTGTGTATCAATCAAATTATATCAAAAAGATATTAAAACGATTTAATATGGATAAAATGAATCTTTTGAGTATTACAATAGTTAATCGATCATTTGATATAAGCAATGATCCATTTCGACTTTGTGAAGATAGCGAAAATATATTAGGTCGTGAAGTACCTTATATGAACGCTATCGGTGAACTTATATATCTTGCAAATTGTACTAGACTAGATATATTATTTGCTATTAATCTACTTACAAGATATAGTTTATCACCTACACATATATATTGGAATGAAATAAAACATATATTTTGTTATCTCTGGAGTATAATTGAATTGAGATTATTTTATTCTAGAAACTACAAATTTGATCAGTTGGTTTTACAAATGCTGGATATTTATCGGATCCACACAAAACTCGATACCAAACCGGTTATGTTTTCACAATTGGTGGTACTACAATCTCGTGACATTCTCAAAAACAAACTTTGGTTGCCATTTCTTCAAATTATGCGGAAACTATTGCATTTCATGAATCATGTAGAGAATGTGTATGATTCAGATATATAATCCAACATAGAAAGAGTAAGTAGACTAATAAACAATAATAAGACAACAAAATTATTCGAACATAATGTTGCATGTATCGTCCAAATAAAAAAAGGTTATACCAAGAGTAACAAGACAAAAACTATATCTCCGAGATTTTGGTCCTATATCCAAGAACTTGAAAAAAATCAAGAACTTGACATTGAGTATATTCGTTCAATCGATAATGCAACAGATTTGTTTACAAAAGTATTTTCTACAATAATATTAAAAAAATATGTTCAAAATATTAGAATGCGTTATATCCATATGTTTGAGAGCAACATAGCGTATCCATATTCTTGCTTATCATAGCTTTTATCTAATTAGGTTTTATTTGATAAAGTTTTTATGAGGCAGTACACAATATTTTTATAATAATAAATAATCACAGAAAAATATCGTAAATAGATGATTATCTCTTAACTATTTACGAGCTTACTAAAACCCGATCATTTTTAATATATATATATATATATATAATTATTAAAAAAGTAATTTCTAGATTTATTTCTTCTCTCATATAATAAAATTAAAAATAGTCAATACTTTATCTTTCTACTATTATATAACATAATATACATTTAATTCTTTTTAGCAGTTTCTTTTCAATTTGAGTATATTTATATTTTTTAATAAGACTATTTCTGGGAAAAGAAAGTGTGATAAAACAAAAAAAGAAACGTTGGCTATGGGCGATAAATAGTAGGAAACGACAAGATGTTAAGAGTGTGTCTATTTCTGGGGATACAAATTCCAAAAGAATATATTATCTTTAATGATAACACTGTTTTATGTCGTATAGACCCAAGATTCTGATGTTTTTCTTTGCTAAAACCCAAAGATTCTGATGTTTTTCTTTGCTAAAACCCAAAGATTTTGATGTTTTTTGTTTGCTAAACCCCAATATTGTGATGTTGCTTTCATAATCATTTTAATGCCGTCCAAGCTTTTTATGCTTGGATTTTTGGAACTTCAAATCGTCATAATAGATGAAATACATTTGTTTGTCAGCACTTTATTTTCATTTCTTATTTAAATTTGGAAGAATTGCCAGAATGAAGCAAACTTCATATTTAATTAGTAGATTCAACTAAATCTCTTTTTAGTTACTAAAACAATTTAGGTATTGCACGTATCTTCTAACGTCGTTGTTAAAAATAAATGTTATTATAAAAATTTTATTAATATTTTAAACACATCAACAAAAAAACGCATTTATTATAAAAATACCATCGAATTTAAGAGACATGCATAAATCTACTACAGAAAATCTTAAATAGTTTTTTACGTAATGATGATAAATTTAATAAAATTGTCACATTTTATTAAATATGTAGCAGTTTTATTTGCATTTACATCAGATTCAATAAGTTTGTGGCACACTTATTAAATTTATGGCACATTTATTAACTCTTCCGTGGATTTATGTTGGGAGTGCTGCAGATTTATGAAAATACGATGGGCAAGATTTATTTAGCGGATCTCACTTAACACTTCGTGACATACTTTTAATCATTATAGAGAATACAACCGTTAAGAGGAAGAAACCAGCTCTCAAATCATTTTAGGAAAAACTGACCAGCAAGAATATGAGTCTTGGAACCTTGAGGCTGAAGCAGAAGTAACCAAAAATGCTGAGACCGGTTAGTAGGAGAAATGGCCAGAGCAACATCCACTCTAACCATAGGAGCAAGAATTGGGAGAAGAAGACAAGAATGAACCGGAGTACATTTCCTTTTCAGACCATAACCAAGGAGTAGATGACTACTTAAAATGGGAAAGAGACATAGAAGATTGGTTCCAAAAAACCAAATTTAGTATGAAGAAAAGACAACTTATTCCTAAGATACTTTAATCGAAGATGCCTTTAGGATATGGAAGTAACACGTCTACACATAGTTAAAATATGATGAACCGGAGGTATCATGGGAAGAAATGAAACCACTGATGTATGATGAGTTTGTGATGGACATTTTAGCTTGTTGACAATATTATGTGAAGATCTATGTAAACCAAACCAAATAGATGGGTTCTAGCATCAATGCCAAATTCAAAAGCAAGGCCAAAAAAAGTTTATTGTCTTGAGCCAAAATGATGTAAGATTGAATTCAATCTCACAACCAGTACAAATGTGACTCGCAACGATAGAGAGTCTCTCTTGGTTTAGGCGGACAAGGGCAATGAAAGTAGGTGGTTTTGATCATATCACATGATCAAAATATGAACTAAAGGAATTTGAATCTCTAAAACTAACTAGTCATCGCTTCATAAGAGATGAGTGTTTAACACAATAAACTCAGTATCAAAAGAAAATTAAAGAAGACCTTGTATTTAAAGGGAGAACTCGAAGGTTTTCTTAAGAAAATTATGTATATTCATTGGTGTTTTGTTTACAATGGTCTAACGAGCTTATATAGAGCTCTTAAAAAAGCCTAAGAAGGTAAAAACAAGAGAGTAGCCTACACTTAAGGAACATGGTCGTTGGATCCTTAAATACTCACCCAAACATGGAAAATAGTAAATGTTTTGTATCTTGATATTTTGGGAAGGAAGTGGTGCCCCTCTTTGGAATGTTTAGATGCATTCAAAAAGTGCCCAAACGTAGTAGCCTTGAAGAGAGAGCCATTGGTGCTTTAATGCCTTCTACCTCAAATATAGAAAGCCTTGGAGAATGAGTATCTGACTGATCCTATGGTGGCTGGTGTATGGGAGGTTGAGTTTGAGATTCCTTAGAGGCCTAAGAAACTCTCATGGACACCATGTATTTTTTTGCAAGCGATTAATACCGGTCGGCCATCCCACTTGCCATAAATGGCTCTAATCGGGTCAATTGAATGCATGAATGGACCCACCTGGTGCAAGGCATGTTGTGGTTTCTAGCTGTGTGGAGGGAAGCTCCAAAAAGTAGAAAAAGTCTCATGATCGCCATAGAAATGTTTGGAAACTTTCACATAAGGAAAGTTTTAATTTGATGAATAGTGCATAACTTGGTCCGGCATAGTTTGGAGCGAGGTCCATGTAATCACATGTCCTTTGTGAGTCAGGATTATAGGACAGATCAGGTATGAACTTGCCTATTTTTTTTGGGTTTGAATTCATAGAAATATGTCCATGTCTCTTTTTCGTTGTAGCTTTCCCCACGGTACGATTGATGGTCGGCCAGGGGTTGTGTGTGAGGCTGAACTTCCTATTGAGCATATTCTAGAGGCAATATGACTTGACCATCATGCTGTTGGGATGCTTTTGATTGGTAAACATCCGGTCCGACATCATGGTTCAGGTCGGGTGGCTCCTTTGGCCTATACTTGGCCATCTTTGTGATCCTCGGGTCAGTTGGGCCGGCTCATCGGTCACGGCTTGGGCCAAAGGTCTCATCAAAAAGAAACTGTTTTCAAACAATTAAGAGAAACAATTAATAGGACACACAGTAGCTAAGTCAATGGTCTAGCCCAAATACGACCAACAAGTTTCAAATCTCCATGCCGAGCAGACAAGCAACCATCAAAGTTATGGCTTGAACTACACTGCAATGAAAAATCAGGTAAGTCTTCTAACTATTTGAAAGTAGATGAAATCATATGCTATAGATGTCAAGAAAAAGGACACTTTGCTAAGCCATGTCTAACTAACCAAGTAGTACCAACCTATCTAGTGAAAATCAAAAAAGAAAAGTAAAAAATGTTAAAGAAATAAGTGATCTGAAACTTATAATGTCGAGTACTAGTATAATGCACTTTTATTTGCCAAAAATTGTTAAACCAGGTCTACGTACACAAGGAACCAATAAAAACCGAGAAGAGACACCTCATAAACTAAACCTATGCTCAGAACAAAAAGGACATCATGGAGAATCCATCTTGGAGGCCAAGAAAAGCCACCAGATGCCATGGAAAGGAGTAATTGCTTCTTGCTAATCAAGGAGCAACCACAAGTTGCACAATGTCCACATCCGAACCATATAAGTGTCATAAACCGAGGTAATATCCTAAACCCTCTAGTAAACCAAGTAATTAACTTGACTTCTCTATTTGCAGGCCAAAGTGTTTAGAAGAAAAAACCTTCCAAAGGGGGAGGGTATGATGAGGTTACCTTCCCAGATTTGGCTTCGGGACCGGCCCAACCGACCCGAGGAGGACAAAGGTGGCAAAGCACGTGCCAAAGAGCCATCGAACCAAACAATGAACCCGGACTGGAGGTTTACCTACCAAAAGCACCACAGCAGCAGGGTGGGATTCACACATTGCCCCTGGATCAGACTCAATAAGAATGTCGGCCACGTACGCAACCCCCGGCTGACTATACTGTTACCACGGGCCAAGCTAAGGCCAAGAAGACACATGGGCCTATTCCCATGAATTTCAGGACAATCAAAAACATGCAAGCAAAGACCATACTTGGCCTATGTTCCTGAGTCACAAAGGACATGCGGTGATATGGACCTCACCCTAAACCAGGCCATACCAAGTCATGCACCATTTATCAATTTGGTGATACCGAAATTTACCATATTTGAATTTTTCCTTATAAGAAAATCTCCAAATATTTATTTGGTGACTGCGAGACTTTTTACTACTTAGGAGCTCCCAAAAACACTTCTAAAAGCCACAACAAGCCTTGCACTACACGGGTCCATCCGTACTTTCAATGGACCCGATTGGAGCTCTTTAATTATGGCAAGTGTGATGGCCGACCGGTTTAGTCTCTTGCAAACCAAAACATAACATACAGGAGAGTTTCTTAGGCCTCTAAGAAAGCCCAATATCAACCTCCATACACCAGCAACCATAGAATCATATGAATTTAATGTTGTCCATTTATACACCAATACATCCCATATTTGAACCCAACATTCAATGTGTTCACATTATAACAATTCTATTCCTTGCAAGTTGGACATGTATACAGAATTCCCAAATCATCCATAATGTACAAATACACCTTAGATTCAC